>CAUYSK010101543.1:0-153468 GCA_963575035.1 Avahi laniger
TAGAAAGAAATTAATTGGACAACTAAAAATATATAGAAAAAATTAGCCGGGCATGGTGGTGCATGCCTGTAGTCCCAGCTACTCGGGAGGCTGAGGCAGAAGGATTGCTTGAGCCCAGGAGTTTGAGGTTGCTGTGAGCTAGGTTGACGCCACGGCACTCTAGCCCAGGCAAGAGAGTGAGACTCTGTCTCAAAAAAAAAAAAAAAAAAAAGAGAAAAGAAAACGTTGGGCCAGGTGCGGTGGCTCACGCCTGTAATCCTAGCACTCTGGGAAGCTGAGGCGGGAGGATTGATTCAGGTCAGGAGTTTGAGACCAGCCTTCCAAAGAGCGAGACCCCGTCTCTACTAAAAATAGAAAAAATTAGCCGGGCATGGAGGTGTGCACCTGTAGTCCCAGCTACTCAGGAGGCTGAAGCAGGAGGATCGCTTGAGCCCAGGAGTTTGAGGTTGCTGTGAGCTAGGCCGACGCCACAGCACTCACTCTAGCCAGGGCAACAGTGTGAGTCTCTGTCTCAAAAAAGAAAAAAAAAAGCAAGGATAATTTGATCTTTTCTTTCCTAATCTGGATGCCTTTTATTTCTTTCTCTTCCCTAATTGCTCTGTATGAGGCTTCCAGTATTATGTTGAATAAAAGTGGTGAAAGTGGGCATCCTTGTCTTGTCCTAGAACTTAGAGGAAAGGCTTTCATTCATAAAACTTTTTTATTGAGATAATTGCTGTCTCAATCATTATCTTGGCATTTTGAGCCAGATAATTCTTTGTTGATGAAGGGAATGTATCTTGTGATTGTAGGAGATTTATCCACATCCCTGGCCTCTACTCACTACATGTAGCTGTGACTATCAAACGTGTCTCTAGATACTTCCAAACATCCCTGGGGGTGGTGGGCGGCAAAGTCACCCCCAGTTGGGAACCACTGCCCTAAACCTCATGTAGAACAGGTATGTAAACCTAGTGATGTGTGGCTTTTCCAGTGGGGGCAAGTTCTGGAGTATTTGTGGAAACTTCTCTAGCCTATAAGAAACAGGAAAGACATGACCACAAAGAAAGTCACTTGACCATGAAAACCACAGGACAGTTGTTCACCCTTTCTGTCCTGTATGTCAGAAAATGACTCAGATGTGTTATCAGCTGTGATGTAGACAGAGGCCAGATTTCCTTGTCCAGCCGTGTCTTGTCCTATTGATATACTTTGTGCCATCACAAGGTGCCTCATTAGCATTAAGCCCACAAAAAATCTTATTTGCATGTTATGCTGACTTAGGTGTCTCCATTAAGGCAAGTTTTTTTTTTTTTTCTGAAACTCTTTCCTGTGTCTCATTTGGCCATTACCACAGATTCTAGTAAAGTTGCGATGTTTCAGAAACTGTGTCATCATTTCTCAGTGTTCTCATCACACTGCATCTCAAAGACTGCCTTTATTCTAACAAGCTCACTTTAATGAGCAATGAGTAAGAGAAACAATTGGGGCTGTGGAGATCTGTCCAGGCACACAGCTTCCACCATGCCCACAAAGCACAGTCTTCCAGTATTCATGCAGAATCTGTTTCATCTTGTACCAAAAAAATGAAAGTAAGTTAATGGGAAGAAAATGTAAAATTCATTCCTTCATTCATAGGAAAATTACTGAGTAGGATATTGTGCTAATTACCATGAGATATTTAGAGGCACCTAAGACATAACGTGAGAGTTGAAGAGCTATTTATCTAGAAGTAGAATTAAGATGTGGATAAGAACATTTACAATTACAGTCAGGAGTCTTACTACCTAAGTACTGTAGGCATTCAGAACAAGGTTGCTTGAAAAGAAGGTGGGTTCCACACAGGTGTTGAGAACATCTTGGGGCACATTTTTTCAGACTTTTGTGCACATATAAAAATCACCTGGCATATTTGTTTAAAATATGGATTTCCAGGTGCTACCCAAGATTGTCAGATTCAGTGAGTTTGAGGTGGAGCTGAAGAATCTGCATTTATTAAAGTGTCTTAGGTAGCTTGGGCTGCTATAATAAAATATCATAGATTAGGTGGCCTAAACAACAGACATTTATTTCTGACAGTTCTGGAGGCTGGGAAGTCCAAGATCAAAGTACCTGCAGATTGATTTCCCGGTAAGGGCCCTCTGTTGGAGAGACACAGACATTCAGACTGTAACATAAAGTTTCCTGGGTCATTCTGAAGTAGGAGCTCCATGGGTTACACTTTGAAAACCACTGTTGGCTGGGCATGGTGGTTCACGCCTGTAATCCTAGCACTCTGGGAGGCTGAGGTGGGAGAATTGCTTGAGGCCAGGAGTTCAGGACCAGCATGGACAAGAGTAAGACCCCATCTCTACAAAAAAATAGAAAAATCAGCTGAGCATGGTGGTACATGCCTGTACTCCCAGCTACTTAGGAAGTTGAGGTAGGAGGACCGCTTGAACTAAGCCCAGGAGTTTGAGGCTGCAGTGAGCTGTGATGACGCCACTGCACTCTAGCCTGGGTGACAGAGCAAGACCTTGTCTCAAAAATAAATAAATAAATAAAATAGAAACCACTGTCTTAGAGGTTTAAATCAATAGTGGGAGGATTCAACAATTATATGGAGCAAAGGGCAATGGAGAGAACAAAAGAGGTGGGAATCTCAGTCTACTGTGGTCAACAGAGCAGAGGTGGATAATTTACATTTAATCTTGGGCCACGTCACTTTAAGAAGAGAGTCCGACTGGAAACAGTAAGACAAAGGAGCTTCTAACCAGGTCATGTGAAACACTGTTGAAGAAACAGGATGTCCCTAGCTCAGAAAGATCAGAAAAAGGAGGATGGGACAGGAGAAAGGCCATGTGCATCAGGGGATTAAACTTGCTCTGGGTGGCCTCACAAGAGGACACTAGGACCAGTGGGCAGGAGCCACAGTGGACTCCGTCTAGGCTCAAAATCACGACCACCTTCTCTAATACAGCCATCCACAGCACTGGACGTGTTCAAGTCTGGGCTGGACAATGTGTTTAAATGATTCTTTAGGAAGTTGGGTAATAGACGGAAGGATGGCATGTCTAATAGGTTCGGCAGAATCAAGCGAAGTCTTGTTCTTGTTGCTGTTGTCGAATAGGACAGACTGCAGCATGTGTTCGTTTCCAAGTAGAAATGGAGTAGTTAGAGAAAGATGTGAGAGTGTTGGAGGCAGGTGTGCCTTGGGGGACATGAGTAGGAAGAGATAAAAAAGTGAAGGGAATTAGAGAGACCTGGAAAGGTTGATTTCCAGAAACGAGAGGTTGATGTCTTTTGCTCAGAGTTCCGAAAGAGAGGGGTTGAGGGGGGCTGGAGGAGTGTGGAACAGGAGTGGTCACTTATCAGGTTTGGGGAATTTGTCGAGGAGCCAACAGCCATCCATGATGGGCTATTGCTTTGCAGGCCTTTGTTTAGAGTACAGTCAACTCACACTCTTTATATGTCAGCCATGTTGAACAATCCAGAGGCAGTGGCTGGGGGTAACCTGGGCTGGGAATTGGCATGGTAAACCAAAGAAAGAATAAAGGAATTTAAATTTCAGGCTCACAGGATGGGTAAATACGAAACTTTGACCTGTCAAGGACAGTGTGGATTTTCTGTTCCAGAGCCTTTAAACAAGCATCTATCTTAATTGAGCTTAGAAACCCCAAACTGTAGGATTTCCAGAAGTACCCAAGATACCTGAATTTCTTTACAAGGATGTCGCCTTTGTGCTCCCATCTTGGTTCTCACAGAGTTGGGGCTTTTCTGACTTTGAGGTTTTCTCTGTGCAGTATATATTCTGGAAATGTTGGGTTTTTATTATGCCTTGAGATTTCAGGAAGTGAGCAGACCCTCTGACCACTGTAATTTAAGTAGTGTAAGTTATAAGGTTTTTCATCCATTTTCCCCCATTTTTATCATTTACTGTCCAGTGGATTTTCAGTACGTTTATGGAAAATAATGACTTTGACTTGTATGAGATTTACAAGATTGACACGATCTGAAAATTCACTATACATGTCTTTGGCCTTGAACTCATTCCTATTCAGAACTCTCTTCAGATAATACCTAAATCCATGGGAGAGATCTAGAAATAGCCTTGTCAAAGTAGAGGTCATATACCTTGACCATTTGCTTCCTCGATGTTTTTGTACGATCAACTTTTAAACATTCCTTAGACACTAATAGAAACGCCTTTTTTTTTTTAAGTAGAGTTTTTGCAGACTAAAGTTGTTTATAAGGGAATCTGTTATTACTGGCTCAAATCATGGGAGAGTCACTTCAATTTTGAGAACTTGGAAAGACCGAAAGAGAGCAGGATTAATGCCTCTAATTTTAAAAAGAAAACGGGAAGTGCGTAATGTCCTAATCTGCAAATTTACCTGGAAAAAAAAAATGATTGCCAAATCAGTTCTAGAATAATCTATAGCAAATGCAGGGTTGGGAACTTACATCACTTGACAGAACAAGTCCTGTCAAACTGATTTATTTCCTTCCATGAAAGAGTAACAAGATTTTAGTAGATTGAGGAGAAATGATCAATATAATCTATATTTTATTTAGCAAGATGCTTGAACCTGTTCCCTGCAACATCTTGGTCAATAAATTCAGAAAATTTGGGGATTGGCGTTAGATGTCTAGAGGGCAATTGAGCCCCTATCCTGGGGTCTGGATTTAACAGCACATCCTTTCTGAGCGCCCTGACAGAGGGGGAAAGTTGCCTGACCTGCTTTAGGAGGAAGAAATGATGGTAACTTCCTCCAGAAGACCCTTTGAGTCCTGATGAATGGGTCTGACACGTTTGTCATTCATGGTTTTGATTATTCGGATATGCTTGGAAGATCGGTTATGAATATATATTTTTTATAAAATAAACGATGGCTGCACACAGACGTTCATACACCCTGCTTTTGCACATCCTTCTGAAAATTCCCCAAGAACTTCCTGACAGGATCGGTTCTCAGGCTTCTCTGTCACCAAAGAGGGGGGACGGGGTGGAAAGAAGAGGAAACAATAACTCTGAAAGCAACCAGGACGTGTAGAAATAAATCTGTCATACTCTGTAATTCTAAAAGAGAAAGATACTTCTGGAAATTCTATTCCAGCCTAGGAAGGGTTGGTGGCGAGGAATGGCGATGATATTACTTATATGATGATTCCTTGGATTTACATATACCCTCTGCTTGAGGGAATCCAAGCACCTTAATAACTGTTACATCATTTAAAACTGTTAATCTTCACGACACCCTCCTGAGGAAGTCTGTGAGGCACTTGCATTCCTCATATTTCAGTAACTTTATGACTGAAATTAGGGATATTAGGTACCTGTATATGGAGAGTTTGTCCTTGATAATATATCTTTATGCCACTGCCCCATTTCCCAGTACTAACAGATTTAAGCCAGAGCCCAGTGATACCTAAAAAGAATATCTTAGATTTCTTTAGGCCCCTCAAGTTTATTCAGCACTTTCATGATCACTTGTTCTCCATACTCCAACCAGGCATTGCCAACTAAGTGGTATCAAGATACCATTAATCGTTTCCATGGTGGATTAAACACCTGCCAGTGTGCCAGGCATTGCGCTAGACTCTTTATATCTGCTATCTCATTTAATCCTCAAACCACCCTGTGGGGTGTGTGCCCTTACCTCTGTTTCACAAGGAGAAGACACACTGTGAGGATTAAGTGACTTGCAGGAGGCCATTCAGCACTTAGTGGCAGAGCTGGGACTAGAACCCCCAAGCCTTTGTGATCTTTTCACGCTCTAAGTTTTATCTCATTTTTATTTTATTAAGAAAGACTTTGATTCTTCCCGGTAGTTCTTTCTTGTATGTATTTACTTTACAATATGTGTTTAAATTTGTTTATTTGTTTATATTTTGTGTATCACTGCAAGATACATCCAGCTCTGGCTTTCAGTCCTTCTTGGTCCTTTGCCTGGAAGGTGCATCTGTCCTGAGCTGCCTATACTGCTTCTCTGATGTGGCCATTTATTTACCCTGAGAGAGAGAACTATCAGGTAACTAAATCATCATTTCAAAAATATACCAACAATAAAAAGCCGTTGCTTTATTATTATGACATTTTAACCCAGCCCATACGTTCAGCAGTTGAGATTATGTTTCTTTTACTAAGTAATAAGCATAAGAGTAATTATACTTTGAAAAAAAGAAAAAGAATCAGAGAAATGCTCAGTGAAAGTCCTGAACTTTATTCATTCATTCATTCATTCATTTTTTTGGTAAAAGTATCTCTATGCCCAGAACTGTCTTCAGTCTGGAATCATTATTTGCAATTCAGTGTCATCATAAGTGTCATCGTCGTCATCATTGTCATCATCATTCTCGTTATCCTCCTCTTCATCAAGGGCACATCACTGAGTACCAATTAGCACGGAGGGCATTTACGGAGGTGGATACAGCGTACACTACATATGGTGCCGATCCTCAGGGAAGCTGGTGCAGCAGCCCATAACATGGATACAAATCTAGTTATAAATGCTCGTGCATTTCCACATCATCGCAGGTACTGCACAGTGCAACAAATGGATCTTGTTGATACTGTTTTGGTTCCTGTGGAGTTATAAACTAATCCAGGAAACACGCTTGGAGAGCTAAATATGAGAGGCTGAGTGAGGTCACCTCCAATACTGGGCCTGGGACCGAGCCCACATGAAGAAGTGAATATGAGCCTTGAGCTAGACTCAAGGAAGCGAAAAGAACTTCCCGCACATTCTTCTCCAGGGCCCTGCAGTGCTGAAAGATGGTATAGTAAAAGACCTAGAACCCATCTGTTTTGTTTTCTTTTGCATAATTCCCACCACCCTGGGCTTTAGTTTGACAAAAATTGCTGAGAATAGGATAGTATGAGACCACTGACAGGCCTTTCAAACCCACAGCTGGGAGTCTGAAACCTCTGCCCCACCAGGGGCTCCATAAACGATGAGATGGAGATGATGAGAATGCCATTGAGACTTTCCAACACCACTTTTATTTGGGTTCAAAAGCCACAAAAATCATATAATTGACAATAGAGTCATCTAACTGGCAACTCAAAACAGCAAGGTATATAACCTTTAGAAGTTTAAAATTAGAATTGGTACAAAATATTTAAAGCCTGTAGAAAGTTCTGGATTTCTGGCATGTCTCAAGAGGATTCAGATCCTGTGGAGTCTGAAGAGACTTATCTGTGACTGGCCTCCTCGACCAGACACCCCCTGCCAGCTTTGTACACTGCTGAGTGAACAGGTCTCCAGCAGGTAACCTTGTAATAATCTGAATCCTCTCCTGCCTGGCTACCAGAACCGTTTTAACAGGCACGGTACCAGCAGTGTGTCTAAAGAAACAGGAATGAACCCAAACACTGAAGACCACTACTGCTTTAACATTTGAAAATCTCATCTTTAGACCTTAGCAGGGTTTTCCAACAGGATGCTGTATTTCTGATTTTCTGCACAACTCAGTGGAAAACGCCCATTAAAGTATTCATGTGCTCTTGGTGGAGTCCCACCTTTACAAGTGTTGGGGATTATGAGTTCACACCTAGGTAATGATTACTTAATAGTCTCACTCTTGTGTGACCTTCCCGTGCCTCCTTCCACCTCCTGCTCCCAAACTGAAAGATGCAGAAGCCCAGGAGTAACAGCCTGGGCTGGGAGGTGGCGGAGAAAGGGCAGGCCTTCTGCATTCTGTCTCTTTTGGCCCAGGAGAGCTGTCCGCTTTGATTCCCAGTTGTATCACCCTCTGGCCTCTCTTACCTGGCTGTCTACTGTCAAAGCAGTTTCCAGGCACACCATATCTCTCCACCTTGCTGTGAGAATAAATAAACACTTTGAGGCTCCCATGTCTTTTTTTTTTTTTTTTAAATTCAGATTGCTCCTTTTGAACCAAGGCTCCCTTGTCTTTATTAAGCATTTCCTCTAAACTGCATGCTTTGCCTCTGTGCCCACATGCACCAAGAAAGCTCCCCCAGAGCAGCCCCGGTACCCTGCCGCTGGGCTCCTTTTATAAATAGCCCTTTGAACAGGCAGGACACACCTGTGCTGCCCACCGCCTCTCCTCTCTGCCTCCTGGTTTTCTCAGCTCCGTAGTAGCAAGTCGCAGCGGCAGCAGCAGAAAAAAGACCAGGAGCCAGTTGCACGTGCTCCTTCCGCACAAGGCCAACAGCTGCAGGGACCTATGGTCTGGCCGTGGGGAACGAGGGCGCCCTGGTCGGCAGCAGCAATGAAAATGTGGGACGGGACTGGAAGAGGACAGGCCTGAACATAAATAAATAAATAAGGCATGTTGGACCAGACCTCCAACACCTAAATGTCCGAAGCCCAGTGGAGCAGGAAATTGAGTGGCTGGACCGAGCAGCCTTGCTTTTGCCCTCCCCTCACCACCCCACCCTTGGCCTGGAAGGGTTTCTAGGTCATCCAGACTTTTTTTTTAATTTAGAAATCTCAAATCTAGAGAGAAAGAGGAAGTATGTTTTTTAGAACGGAGGACGCAGTGGCCACAGAGCCGCAAGATTAAACGAAAAAGAAAAGGAAGGTGGACGGGGACACCCAGAAGGGTACGCGTGTGTGCACGCGCGCGCGTCAGACGGTCTAGAAGCCAGCCTACGAGGAAGGAAGAAAACAAAGGAAAGTGTGACATGAGAGAGACAGAGAAATAAGTGGAGGAAGGCGTGAGTGTGGGGGAGGGGGCCGGCGCGGAGAGGACGGATGCCGGAATGCGGGCAGAGCAGGAGGGAGGGAGGCGCACACGTGGGAGAGAGACAATGATGTCAGCATTTCCTTCTGGGTGGGTCACGTGGTCCTTGCCAGGTAAACAGACTGGAAATAGACTCCATAAAGGCAGCGCCTGCTGGGGGAGGGCAGCCCGCGAGGCCGCTTCACCCTTTCCTCTCTGCTGCGTCCTCCGCAAGCAGGTTTTCACGTCTGAGACAAGGTGGTGTACTAGTGGAATTGCATTTTTACAAGCCAAGGAATAGCACTCAGGGAGGGAACGCTATTTGCTTTTATAATTAGCTCAAAGAGTTTAAAGACATTTTGAATAAAAAAAAAAAGAATAGATGTGGAAACGGATGTAAATCATAAGCTCAGATGCTGTGAGTGTCTTACAGGGGAGGGGATTGGTTATCCTCCTGTCTTCTTTGGAAGGGGTTCAGATAGATCTAGATTAAGGATTGATTGGAAGGCTGCAGTTTAGAATGAAAGGATCAGATGCTGTAATTATGAACATTAAGAAACAGAAAATGCTAACAGACTCAACGGGAATATATTAAAGGATTTGGATACGGTTCAGTATGTCACTGTGGTGCCACAGGAAGGAATTGAGACCCCACAAAAGAGATGAGGTGGAAAAAATAAATAAAAAACAAGTTACAATGACTTTCAAGCAGAGTTCTTTAAAAATGATATAAAAGGGTCCCCAAACAAAACATGGCAGGAGTTCAGGACATTTTAAAGTGGAAAAGGCACATCTGGAAACTTTATCTGAAAAGCAAAGTAGATGGGGCAGGTATATTTTTCCACCTGGAAAGCTCTAGAGTTCAAAATGGTAGTGGGAGGGGGAAAGTGTATGGCTCTTTCTTCAAATTCCTGGAAATAGGGCTTTTACATCTGTGATGAAATATTTCATTTAGGTCATTCTTCGAATAATTTTGGATTGAAAGGATATAGCTTATTTTGATTATCATTTCTGTCCTTGTGGAAATTTGGCCAAAGTCTGTAGGAGGTAGAATGACCAACTGTCTCTGTTTTCCAGGATTGAGAGAGCTCCTGGGAAACAGTTTTAAATCTGGGATAGTCCCAGGCAAACTGGGACCCGTTGGTCACCCTAATGCAAGGCCAGGAGGCCTAGACTAGTCTAGATACCTCTAATAAGACAATTCACTACTTTCCCTTCCCCCCCCCCACCAAAAAACCAAAACAACCTTTTTTCACTCTGTTTTCCTCTCCTTTCTTATTGTCTCTCCCTTCATTTCTTTCCTTCAGCTTCCCCTGATTAGTTTATAGCAGGGGGCATTGCAAGACTAATTTGGGTATATGTGTCCCTGTAGATGGACTTACAATTTGGAGAAATATAGCTAAATTGAACAGTTGGCTTTAGTTGCACCTGGGGGAAAAAGGAGGGGAGAGAAAAACTGTGCCTCAGTTGCTGCTTTTCCCACTCCCATCCCCCCCTTAACTTCCCCTGTGGAGGCAGAGGGTAGGGGTCCAGTCAGTGCACACAAGTGTACTTTCAGCCCTTGGGTTAGAAGATAGATATTTGATACCCCTCTCTGTTAACAAAATACGTCACCCTGACAAGACTCCCAGCCCAGAGTTATTTTTGCAGCATTATGTAATTGGATTGCCGAGTCACAAGTACTTCCTTAACAAGGCTTTCAGCAGCCCCTCCGTGTGGGCCTGGCCAGTCCTGCCCAGTTACAACCCCCTTGGTGTGGCTTCAGCCGGTGGCAACCCAGCTAAGCACCATGAGGAGAGATGAGCTCATGCTGCTGGACGGACCACCCCATTGCCTCGCTGCAGAACCCCCCAATGAAGCGGTTCCTGGCTGGTGCTACACGTGGAGGCCAGAGTTGGTGGACAACTCCCACATGGCCAAACCTCAGTGTTGGCAACACAGGCACTTTTGTTCCCGGGTGGTGGGTGGGGGAGGCCACAGACCTGCTACCACACACACTTCTTGTCTCTAGGGACTGCAAAACTGAGCACTACAGTGACCAGGAGACCCCCAAGAGGCCTGCCATTGGGGGTTGCTGACTTCTCTTATTCCCAGTTTACTGGATTTCCTAATATTTTTTCATGAGCAGTCAGTCATCTGATCATCCCTTCCTGTTAGCCCCACTGACTCACAGAAGTAAGGAACTTGTCTGAGCTTCAGACACAGTAAGAAAATGTACAAAGAAAAACAAAAAGGCCTGGTATGAACTTCCTCTGGTATGGTCATCTCAGGCCCACAAACCCCGGGGTACACTGGGTAGTTGTTTCATAGGTTATATTACGTTGCTGTCATCCTGGAGTTTTGTTTATGTTGTTATATTTCATTGTCCTTTCTGTCTTGTTTCTTTTAGTGAACATTCTCCATGCCCATCAGTGCCTTGTCTCCTAGCCTTGAATTTAGCTCTGAATCTGTACAAAAGCAGAGAACCCCTCCCACAATAGTTTTCTTTCCCTCCCCTCAGCCTGTCTGCACTGAACATCTTTTATCTTCCCTTGGGTCCTTTGGTTCTGCTGACCTTGACAAGAGGCAGCTGGTGTAATAGAAATAGCTTTAAAGTCTGACAGGGCTGGGTTTGAATTCAAGCTGAGCCACTTAATAGCTGTGTGACCTTAAGGGAGTGACTTAACCTCTCTGAGTCTGGTGTTCCTCATTTATAAGATGGGAATAAGAATACCAGTTTCCCTGGGCCACTGGGAGAATCGAATGCAATTACGTGTAAAGTGCCTGGCAGAGAGCTAACACACTGTAGGAGCTCAACAAATATGGGCTCTTCAGGGAGGGAGGAAGAGAGAAGGGCCACCTTCCCTGGCTTCTAAGAGCTAGCCTCCATTCTCTTTACTGTACCACCTCCTACTGAAATAGCTTTTGTAAGGGTACTGAACTGAATCCCACCACCATTTGCTGCTGGTGGTGGTGGGTGATTGGGAGTCAGGAGGAAAAGGGAAGAGCTGCTCCAGGCTCCAAGCACAGGGTCCCTGGGATAGAGACCCCCATGGCTATTCCTTTTGGGGAATCTTCCCACCTGAAAATTTGGCCCCCAACTTCCCCCTTACAGCCAAGGTCTTCCTGCAGACCCCTCTAAGAGGTGGGCACTATTATGCATTAGCTTTGGTTTTACCTGCACCAAGGTGCAGGGGCCACCAAGTGCCCAGTGCAAAGGGACAAGGGCGAATGTGGGTTCTCTCAAAGAATCCACCTGCATCTTTGTTGCAAAGGAGGGTTCACTCCAACTTCACAGCGGGAGCCAGTTGGAACCCACAGGGCAGGTATCCCAAGGGCCAACTGAGGTTCAAACAGCCACAGGCAAAATATGGGGGAGGCCAGGAAGGAGACGTTCCCTGAAGGTGGGGGGCAGGGAAGAGCCAGCACCCAGGGGCTCCCCTGGCTGAAGTGCACAAATGCCTAGAGCCGGCGGCATCAGCGGTACCTGGAGGGGGCCAGGCTGGGGTGGAGGAGGGCCTGTGGCAGTGCGCACCACTGTTCCAGTTGGCAGGAAGCCCTTCCCTGAAGACTGTAAGTTTAACCTTTAGCATTCAAGTGTCGGGGCTTAAGTGTCGTTATGAGCAATTCTTCCTGCTGCAGCGTTCCCAGACTGCAGAAAGAGGGGTCGCCACAAATCCGCTTTCCTTTTTCTTCCCAGACAGAATGAGAGGGAGGGAAACGTGCAGCACCAAACACACAAATACAGGCACCCCTCCAGTCGGCCCTTCGCTAACTCTACACACCCACTCCCGCCTCCTTGCCAGCCCGGTTTCTGGTCGGCCTCAGTGGCGAGCAGGGCCCCGCTTCCCAGCTCTGCACCTGGGGCTGAGGGGTACAGAACCGCCTTCCTTCCCTAGGCCTCGGTTGGTGGGGAAAGGGAGAGGACTGCCTGGGACTCGGTCAGGTGTCCTCTCGCAGTCGGGTTCAGGGCTCCCCTCTCGGCGTCCCGTGAGGCAGGGGTGGGGCATCTGTGGCCCGAAAGGGGCTGGGAAGCCTGGCGAGGGCGGCCTGAAGGGAATGGAACCTCGAGCGGCCCTGGCTGCGGAGTTGGGGTGAGGGGGAGGCAGGCGCTGGGTCTGGGCGGCGCGGCCCTGGGTGCGAGGGGCGCCCGCCACCGTGCCCTTTCCTTCCCAGGCGGCTGCTGGGGCGTGGCCCTGGGCCTGGTGGTTTTTCTGGGCGCCCGCAGGAGCGCAATGGGGTGATCGAATTGCTCCTCCCGGGCTGGTTTCCCCGCCCAGCCGAGGGGCCGCCAGGCCATACCCTGTATGCACCTGCGAGGGGCGCCCGGGTCCCAGTGCGGCGGCTCATCGCGGGCCCAGATGCCCTGGCTGGTGTCTCCAGGGGCCAGAGCGCACAGGCTTCCTCCCGGGAACCCGGGGCTGGCAGGAAGAAAAGGGTTCCGAAATGGAGCTGTATGTGCCGGACATTAGGGATGCGCACGCTGGCTCATTGAACCGGGATCAGCATCTCGGGAAAACTGTCGGGATTCTCGAGGATACGGTTCTTGGGGACTGAGTGGGGGCTGGGGGAGGGACGGCGCCTGGTCTCTACAACACCTAGTCCATCGGGACCGGAGAACAGATGAGAAAAGGGTGCTCCTTAAGCCCAGGCCAGAGAAAACTGGCGTCGAATGTCCCTGCTGCCCCGCTGAGCTCTGGAATTAAACGGAGGCGGCTGCGAGGGCGCGCCCGATCCCACAGGAGGCCAGTACCAGGCCTGCTGGCTAGACACAGGTTGGGCCCAGGAAGCCTGGCTAACTGGAGCCCCAGCCGATGCTCCCCAGGCCAGGCGCGCACCGGACTCCTTCGGCCCGGGGGGCCGCACCCTGCCCTCCGCCCACCAGCCTTAACCAAGTGCCGGTCCCAGATTTCGTGCCATCAGCGCGCAGTAAGATCGGAGTCGCTTTTTTTCTCTATTTCTGAGAATGGGAAACAAACGAATCGGAAAATTTTTGCTTTGGAAAAATATCTGTTCGATGTCGTTTGTTGCTTAAATTGTCCTTGGAATTTTTTTTTCAACTTCATTTGAAAAAGAGAAAGAAAGTTGACGCGCTCCCCAAACCTTGTTTCTCTTTAAAGCGTCCCCTTAGACGTGCAGTCGGTTACTGCAGATGTTTTCTGGAGCGAATAGAGTGAAATGGAATGGGAGGGAGGACGAGGACTGGGAATCTCTCATTTTAAATCCCATCACTGGCTTTGAGGAGAGGCACAAAAAAATCAGGAAAAGCTACTTCGTCCCCCACTGATTTCCTTAACTTCAAAGATTTCCCTCGTCCCTTAAATCAGAAATATTATGAGGCTAGGTATTTCTCAAGAAAAAGAAATCACATTTCTTCAGAATATGTACACGGTATAGGTTCCTTTTTACATTTCTCAGCAAAAAAAAAAAGGGGGGGGTGGGGAAGAGGCACTCAATTTCTTGGCCATTAAACAAGCCATGCCTGCAAGAAATGCAGCATCGGGGATTGCTCAGCCGCGCATCCCTCCATTAGCGCACGCCTGCGTGTCTGCGTGTCAACAATGCACGTGCCACCGTGGGCACTGTCTCTCGGAGCCGGCCCTGGCGGACTGCGTGCAGATGGGAGCCAGGTCTCAGTTGCCCACTCACAGCCCTGTTCCCAAGCCCGCCGCCCGTGCTTCTGATGGCTTTCCCTTTGGTGCCTCGGGCTGGCAAGCCAGAAGTCACCACCATTCATTCCCCCAAGTTATGCCCCTGGAAATCCCTAAAGCGAACGTAGCCCGACCAAGGGTCTCTTGCCCTCGAGTCGTTCACTTTGTTGTGTTGTGATGAGGTTAGTTCGCTCTCTTCTTTACCCGCCTCAGGCTTTAGATGTGGTGCAAACTTCTAGTACCAGGTCACCAAAAGGGAAGCCACCGCTTGCCGGTGGCGCAGGCGGTGCGGAACCTGGGAGAGCCACCGGCTCCGCGCGACTCCTGCCCCAAGGTTGGATTTCAGATTTCCATTGCAAAGGAGCCGAGGAAATTGGGAATCTGACTCAAACCCTGCAACAGACTAATTGCCCTTCATTTTCACAATGCGCCATGTATTCGAAATGAAGGGCAGTCTTTATCATTTGGAACTCTTTCAAGGACCCGGGCGCTCCAAGTTTGGGGCTAATTCTTTAAAGGTTTTACTTCTGAGAAACAGGAAAAAAGAAAGAAAGAATGAAACATACCCACAATCCATGTACTGGGGATGGCACTCAAGAGTAGGTTGTGGTCTCTTTTGAATCAGGAGTTCAAAAGAAAAAAAAAAAAGGCTTGTTCCCTCCCCTTTGCCCCAGGGATGAAACCTCTCTAGATTCGAGCGGCCAATTTGGTTTGATTTCTGCGGTTTGGAGGCTCTGGCAGGGTTAGGGGCGGCTGAGCTCAGAAGACAGACCTCAGCTGCCTTCTGGACCAGCTGGTTTGCTTTTGGCCCTGGAAGCAGAAGCTAAAATCGGGGTGATTCACCGTCACCCCAGTAGCTGGAGGGAGCGTCCGAGGAGCGCGTCGCGGAGCCTCCCTCGCTGCGCCCCAAACGCCCTGTCCCGCGGACCTCCTCCTTCATGTGCTTATCTTTCTGCACCCCCCACCTGCCTCTTGTCCCCCAGAGACCTAGTTCCCCTTTCTCTCTGTCATTTCCAGCCAGTTCTTTTCCCACCAAAAACTCCTTTTTCTTCCAGCAACTTTCCAAAAGAGCTGTCGTTGTCCTAACCGTCCAACCTCATGGAGGTGTATTTGGAGAGCTCTTTCTCAATTAAAGCCCCTTTTGTGGGCACCGTGCGCGTCCCCGCAGCCTCCAGGACGTCACTTGGGTGCTAAGACCCCACAACCTGGCGACCCGACACTGTGCCAAGGCAAAAGGGGACTTCAGACACTTTGCTGTTTTCCAGTGAAACGCCTCAGAAACAAATCTGAATTTGGTTTTTGGTTATGTCTCAGGAGTGAAAAATATTTTGACAAAAATATTCTCCAGGCTGCCGGAGTTGGGGCAAAGAAAGCTCTTGACCTGACGGAGAATATAGGCACAAAGCAAGAGGCTGCATGTAATGGACACCACCTGTGTACATCCGCTCACGACTGTGGGGCTCGAGTCTGAGGGGCTGGCACCAACAACCAAACTCCTTCATCCTGCCAGGGACAGCTCTGTTTTTCCCAAACGGGGAGCAATTTTTACCCAGTCCCAGCGGCTCACTCCTTGGCGCATTGAGAGCAAACTTTCTGATTTGGTGGTTGAGGCTGGGGCACAGGGGTTTAACCGTAGGACAGAGCCGTGGATGGAGTGATTCTGGACGCTCAGAAGAACCGCACCCCGCATCCCTAGGAGAAAAGAGAACTGTCGGATTTGTCCGAGGGGCCAGGGGGTGGGCTGGGGCGATGGGGAGTGGGCTGGATGGAGCGCCACATGCCGCGCCTGGCTGCTGCTCTCTACCGTTCCTCCCTCCCTACCTCATCTTCTGCCATTTCCAGAGGCAGGAGAAAGGTGATCTCGGACTTGACCCCTAAATCACTGCTGCCGGTGGCTGCACCTCGCTCCAGGATGAGCGCAGCCCCTTCCCCGGGCTTGGGCTGCTTAACCCTTTCCTCCCCGGGCGCGCAGAGGCCGCCGCTGGCGGCGCCTCTGACCCGGGCACTGCGGGCAGCCCGCCCCCTCAGCGCGGCACCTTGGATCCCGTGCAGAGACCACAAAAGGGCGAGACTGCGGGGCGCTGCGAGCCTGGGGCACCCGCCGGCTGGCCCAGAGCGCTGCCGGGGAACCCGAAGGAAGAGCCAGAGTTAGTGGAACGAGGAGGGATGTTTGGATCGTGTTAACTACCCAGACAGATGCACTTCGGCATGTCTGCATTTATGGAATCCATATGTTGTCATGGCAAATGAAAGGACTGCAACACGTACATACAATAGACTTAGAATAACAATACACATTGAAAAAGGGACCCGCACATTCTTCACCCTCCAACCCTTCTCTTAGATCTAGCTCTAGAGTTGCACAGAGAGGCGTCCTTTCAACCTCTCCTGCCTGTACTCGAGGTTTGCTTTTTTCTTCCCCTTGCTTTTTTTGTTTCTGTCCGCAGTACCCCTGCAAAAGAAAACCCAGGGCCCAGAGCTACGCTCTTTCGAAGTGAGATCTCCTAAGACCCCTCCATCCTCCATCCCCCTTAAGACTGGCCCATCGCATCTTTAGCCCTTGGACCAAATAATAGCTGCTCACATTGCAACCCCATATTCTGAAAATTGCAGGGGAGCAAATTCTTACTCAAATTCACCATTCATATCTTCATCATTAAACCAACATTTCTATATTATATTTGCAAAGCAGTGGCTTCAAACATCTCTGGAAACACAAACCCCCATCGAGAGAGCACTCACATACCTCTATAGTACCTGCATTTATGTGCACCGTGTATATTTGTGTGTACATATATATTCACACGCACACAGATGCAAAGACATCTGAAGTCATTCTCAAATGTATATTTATGTACCCCTTTATGCATATATCTTTGTGTTTATATATACATTCATTCATTTGAGTGAGGGGCAGAAAAATGTATACATCAATGCAATATTTAGCCTGCATTCCACTTTCCCTCCCTAATGTAAATGTCTTAAAAACAGGTTGGTCTAAAATTTTCTGCCCTCTTGCCAGCTAAATGAAGGATTTAGACTCTGAATTTCTTGTTTCCTTTTTTTTTCATTTTGTACGTAAAATAATCCATATAGATGCTGGATTATCGTCTAAGCATTATTCAATCATACAAGCTTGGTACCTCTCCTCCTTATAACGAATTCACTCAGTAAAATTAGCATAAGTATTTACCAGATTAAGCTGACATTTTCCTATGTTGCAACATGAAATACATTTATATCCAGAAGTTCCTCCAAATAGCTTATACCCATGGAATATTGACTTCCTCCACACTGTTTTATATAAGAAACCAGTTACAAGTTCACTTCTAGTACTGTTTACATTTTAAAAGAAAATAAATACATAGTATTTAAGTGATTTTTCAAGATCTACAAGGAGAAATTTAATTCTGCTACATCTTTAAAAAAACTAACAGATTCATGAAGATTCCTGAAGACAAGATAAACAGGAAGCAAACATACTCCTAAGGGTCTGAACAATTTTCCTTACCTGATATATTATGGAAAATTCAGAATTTACCAGTCTTCCTTCAGTCAGCTACATTTTACATTGACCTGCACTTTGGACTGAAAGGGAAAAAAAAAAAGATTAACTGTTGCCAATGAAAAATTTAAAATAATAATCAGAAACCGGACAAACTGAAGGTAAAAATATACAATGGTTACAATAAAGATAAATATTTATTTAATCAAAGTAGAGGTTGTGTTTAGACTGTAGGAATGTTTCATCTTTCCCTTAAAAAAAAAAAAAAGGCTAGAAAGAAAAAAGCCAGAGTCTCTGCAGTCTCCTGGAGAGTTCCCATTGTCCAGGGCTATCGAGAGCCCAGAATGGCATTAACCTCACAAAAGACACATTGTGCAGGGGACAAAAAAAAGCCCCTTCTTCTACAACAACTTTTAGCTTTTTTATTTTTAGAAAATGACAAAGGTTTTGCAAGCACTGACTGGTGAAACCTGTAGCAAGCCAAGCTGGACTTGGCTTTATTGATCAGCTGTCCCGCATGGAGAAGCAGCCAGGAAAAGTTTGAATGGCAACCCAGATTTGGCTCATAGAGAGGAAACCCCCGATTTTTCTAAATGTATTTTCTTTCTTTTTTTTTCCCCCTAAATAAAATAGCATTATTCCCAGAGTGAATTCAGAAGGATTAGATGAGGTAACCCTGCAAAATCCTCAACCGGTTTTCTCCCTCTAGTCTTGCCTAAGAAGCTGCATGCTCTTAAGAGCATTGGAAAATCTCTCAAAATGAAGAATTACTTTCTAATCAAACAGATTTCCTGATTAATTCTCAAATTCCTTCTCAAATAAATAATCTTGGTAGGCTAGGGCAAATTATTCCCCCACCAAGAAAAACAAGTTTTAGCGCACTCTCCCTACTTGATGTTACAGGGTTTACTAATAATGCCTTCAAAAACATAAATGTTGTTTTTACCTTTGTTTGCAGATCACTTAAAGTGCAGATTGCATTTTATTTTATTCCAGACATTGTAATTTCAATGGTACTAGTTCATATTTAGAACTTACATAAATACAAGTTGTCACTTAAAAAAATCTATTGCAGTAGCAGTGACGCTGAGTCTAGGATTTGGGGGGGGGGAAGAGAGAGAGAGAGGAGAGACAGAGAGAGAGACACTCTTGTTCCTGCGTTTGTTTGCTTGCTTTTTGGAGGTACCATGCACCAGCCTAAGTGATGGCTTTGATGTACTGGGAATCGGTACAGTAGCGGGTCCCTGGCTGCTGTCTTTGATTCCAGGGATCTCCTTTGGGCTCTGGTGGGATGTACCGCTCCTAGTCTTTATCTGAAATTCATCCTCTCATTTCAAGCCCTTTGGCTTCGTGACTCTGCTCCAAACTCTTAGAGGTAGCTGTAAGACTTTTTTTGGGGGGGACATTAGGAAAGGGGTTTGTAATTTCCCCTCTTTCTACACTCTTAGACCTTTCCTCGATATTTAAATATATTGGCTTTCTTTCTTACGAATTTAGTCTGAAATTATTTTTCATTGCTTTTATTACATCCCTGCTTTTGATGGCAAAATAGCTTCCTGTGTTTTGAAAACATCTGCTTTCCAGGTTTTACACGAGAAAATTGATTTTACTTTTCTCTTAAGTCAGGAAAGGTAGAAAGTTGGACTTGTTTCCAAGTGCAACTTTTCCTTTTCTTGTCTTTCCTAAAGTTACCCCCTTTCAGTTCTGATTCACTTTGCCCCTTTTATATCTTCTTATCATCACTCCTCTCTTCCCCTCTCCTCCTAAAGAACCCGAGAAGATTGATTGCATCTTATTTCAGAAGAACAAAATTGGCATATATATTTTTTGTCTAGTCTATGGTTGTTAATGTTTTCTCCATATTTTCTTCCTTTATCCTCTGATTTGGGGGGAGGTAATTTTCCCTCAGTTAAAAAATCTCAGATTTGCAATTTAAAGTGACCTCTATTCTAAGTTTCTGTTCTTTCACTTAAACCTTTGCTTTAAAGCTGCCCCACTCCCTTATCGCCCCCCCTTCTTTGAAGATGCTCTTTTTCTATTTAATTTAAACATTACTGCATTTGCTTAAAAAAAAAAGAGTAAGGGAGAGAAAGAAGGGGAAAAAGAAAGAAGAAAGAAAAGAGAAAAAAAAAAGGAAAGAAAAAAATTAAAAAAAAAAATCTTAGCCAGGTTCCTATTGTTGCGTCTCTGCATTTCACTTCTCGATGTGTGTGTGTGTGTGTGTGTGCGTGCGTGTGTGTCGTGGGTGTGTGTGTATGTGTTTTTAATACATGCATAAACTTTTGGTGCCTCTTTCCCTCTTCCTAGGCTCTTCTCCCATCCTCTCTTCCTGCTCTCCGTGCCCTGCTCATCACTTTCCCCTGGTTTTTTTTTTTTTTCCTCCCTTCCTCCCCTCTGCCTCCCTCCACCTCCCCCTTTTCTTTTTTGCTGAATCTTATTGATCCAGAAGGTGGCTAATTAGCCCTTCCCGTCGTGCCTGGGTAATGAAGCACATGCGCACTGAATTAATCACAGCCATTTTTTGCAGGAAACTAATTAGCAGAATAAAGATCCAAAGACTTTTTTTTCTTTTCACTCATCAGCTCCCACTTCCAGCGCGTCCCCTCCGACCGCTGCAGCCGCCACCGCCGCCGCCTCCTCCTCCTCCTCCTCCCGGCCGCAGCCGCCGCCGCCTGCTTTGCATCCCAATTACAGCCTAGAGCCGCTGCCGCCGCCGCCGCCGCTTCTCCTCCGTGGCCCCTGCCCGCTCCGGGGGCTGTAAACTCCCCGCCAACCATGCTGCTCGGCGGCAGCGGCGGCGGCGGCTCCGGCTCCCCGGCTGCGGCCGCCTCCCGCCCCGGGCTCCGCCGAGCGCGCTCCAGCTCCGCCGCCGCCGCCGCCGCCGCCGCCAGCAGCGCGTCCTCCGCCGCCGCCGACCCCCGCCAGCCGCCGCTGCTGCCTTGATGGGCTCCGCGGCCCGAGCGCCTCTTTTCGGGATTAAAAGCGCCGCCAGCTCCCGCCGCCGCCGCCGTCGCCAGCAGCGCCGCTGCAGCCGCCGCCGCCGGAGAAGCAACCGCGTAAGTGGCAACTTTTCCCTCTTTTTTTTTTTTTTTTTTCCCGCCGCTGCCGCCGCCGCCGCCGCCGCCGCCGCCTGCTCCTCCTCCTCCTCCCGCCGCCACCGCCCGGACGCGGGGCTCCTCGGGGCGCCCGGGCTGCTTTGCATGGGGCTCGTCCTGCCCCCTCCCGGCTCCCGCGCCCGGCCGCCGCCGCCCGCGCTCCCCGCGCCCGCTCCCTGCGTCCCGCTCGCCTTCCCCCTGCGCCAAACTTTCTCTTTCTCTTCTTCCTCCTCCTCCTCCCGCCGCCGCCGCCGCCGCCGCCGAGCCCGGGCCGCCCCCTCCTCCCCGGCCCCCGCGCCACGGCAGCCGGCGACCCCCGGGAGGGTGGAGGCGCCCGGGGCGAGGCCCGCGCGGCGAGTTTGGAGGCGCCGCCGGGCAGGGCCGGCCGGGGCGCGGGGCCGAGGGCGGGAGGGCGGCCGGGGTCCCAGCGCCAAGACAAAGGCTGTAGCTGGCGGGGGTGTCCGCGGTGCCGAGCGCCCCCGCCCCCGCCGCCCCCGGCCCCCAACTTTGCTCCACCCCGAGCGGCGCCGGGGGCCCCGGGCTGAGCCGCCGCGCGGAGCGCGCACCCGGCCCGAAGCAGTCACCGCGGCCGCCGCTGCCACCGCCGCCGTCGCTGGCCGGGCGGGCGCCTTCCGTGCCGGGGCTTGACTTGCCGGGGACGCGGGAGCCGGACCCAAGCCCGGGGGTCCCGGAGGGGGCGAGGCGGCCGCGCGATCCTCTACCTGCGCGCCCTGCGCCCTGCCCCACTGGCAGCGCCGCGAGCGCCCAGAGTGGGCTCTGCCCTGGACACTAGGGGCTCCCGGGGGCTCGGGCTGCGCCGCCGGCCAGGGCCAGACCGAGCCTGACCGGCCTTCCTCCACCAGCTGAGTTGAGAGACATCGGAGGATTCCTTTTTTTTTTTTTTTCCCCTTTTTCTTTTTTTTTTCTTTCCCTTTTTTTTTTTTTTTTTTTGCTCTCGCGAATCTGGGATTGTTTACGTTCGCTTCCCTACTCTCACCCCTCGCCCGGCTCCACTAAATGCAAAAACCATGTTCCTGAATTTTACATTATGCATTTTGATGTACATCTTTTTGCATATCTATTGGAGAGTAGATCTAAGTGTATTTTATGCACCGCACATATTTAAATTGTGTATGGACTCAGTAGGCTTCTTGTGGAGCTATTAAATTGCAAAATATATGTGTTTTACTTTGCGTATTAATCTGTTGCTCAGAATCTGACTTTTGTAAAATGTTGCGCTATTCCTCACTGTGGCACATTTGATTACAAGTGCTTTCAAAAATCACCCAGACTTAACTTTTCTCCCTTGTTGCTTTGAAGTAGGGTAAATATGACAATTTTTATTGGTCTCAATTATTGAAACTTGATCTAAGGACTATATGGGAGGAGGAGGCTGATTGCCTTTTTCTGGCCTCTAGTTCTAGTGACTTTTAAAAGGGGGTTTGTTAAGTACCTTTGAAGAATATGACATATGGGTGATCGCTGGGCTGTAATGCAAATTACAGAACATAAATTCACTTTGGAATTAAAAAAAAAAAGACTCGAGCTCTTTGTGGGGACCATTGAGGATTTATTATATTTTTTAAAAATTACTTCCCCCCCTACTTTGGGAGAATGGCTAGTTACAGACCAACTTATTTGGAGGTCCTCTGAAAGAGGCTTGGGCAGTGGGAGAAAGGAGAGGATTGATCACAATCTGCATAATCAATAAGGGCAGCGTGCTGCAATCGTGCATCTACATTTACTGTAAATTTCTACAATATCTGCAGCGTGAGTGCTCCAGTGTCTTGCTCGCTTCTTAGAGTGAATTTAGAGACAGAATTTAATGCCCAGCCCTCCGGAACAATATAGGGAAGTCCACTTCATAGTGGCTCATTTAAAAACTCCTTAATTTTACTGAAGTTTTCTTTTTTTAATTTGTTTTTATGTGGGGGCTCAGGTACTGAACTCCGCAAGTGTCGGTATCTTACGGGTTGAAGGTAGTTGGAAGTACTCTGAGGGCTTGGGGGTGGAAATTTGCTTATTGAATTACCACTTTAGGGGGCCCTCTTATAATGTTAGATTTCATTAACTGGTGCAAGTAAATTAGAGATAGGAATATAAGAGAAAGAGTGTATCCTAGAGATTGAAGCAATGTCAAAAGTAAGAGTTGCTGTGTGTATATGTGTGTGTGAGAGAATATACAGATACTTACAGTCAGTCTTAAAAGCTTGCTGGTAGGTGAATCCATATTTGGAGATGATTTCGAAATAGTCTAGCAAATGGTGCAGGAACAGGATTTCGTAAAAAGTGTACACGGAGTCAGTTTTGAAAGGACTGTGGTTTGGGAAGATGAGGTGTGGGCAGGAAAACTCATTATAGGCCAGCAGCCTTCCTCTGTCTGTGTCTCTCCTCCCTTCCCCCTCCTCGGGTTTTAGTTTTTAATTACTTAATGCTGAAATGCACAGGGCTTATATAAATATTTGCAAATGCTCTTTCCTATTGATTTCTCTGAATAAACTGCCCTGCTCTGGTCCAGAGAGGAGGCGATTCAGATCTGTGGACTTTTTAAACATAGAAAGTCACTGGAGGAGTGTTCGTCTGTGCATGCGTGTGTTTATGGGTAGAGTTATAGGCGTGAAGATTTTTGGGGGGCAGCAAAGGAGCGTTCAGGCTCTCAGTGGCGTGGGCTGAGAAAGCTACGCTGGAGCTGGCCCCATGACCTGGCAGTCTGGACAGATTTGTATCTGTAGGTACACAGTGTGTGGGTGTCTATACTGGGGGAGTCTGAATGCATGTGCACTTACTCACACTCACACCCTCCCCCCATTAAATATGTAGCAGTTTTCCCGAGTTCAGTGACTGCCTTCTCCTCAGGGTCACGTTGAGTTCCAGTCTGATCCAAGGTGCAGGAATCCTGCAATGGAGAAATAAAAGAATATACAGAACCGGGTCAGGTCAGCTGCTTGGAGGCCAAAACCCCTACAGCTGCTTTGATTTTATTTTTTTTGTGTGTGTATATTTTAGGCTCCTCCTGCCATGTTACAAATTGTGCCTCCCCCTTTCAGGTGTTTGCTCTGTGGCTTAAAGGCACCAGAGCCTCTGCCTGCATAGACGTGTGCTCCCAGCAGCAATAGAAAACCCACAATACCAAATCCAAAACAAAACAAGGGAGGAGGGGGGAGAAAGAACCCCTATTGAGTTCAGGCAAATGAGGTTGGGTCTCCAGATCCGATTACAAAGCAGCTTTGAATATGCAAGACAGTGCACAAGACCAGTTATTCCAGTTACAACAAACTATTAAAAAAAAAAAAAGCGGGGGGGGGGGGGGAGAAAATAAAAGGCATGTTTAGGTCGTAATTTGTTAGTACAAGGAAAAGAATCCCACATAAAGCTGCCTTTTTTTTTTTTCTGCTCCCTTTGCTGGCTTCACACAGAATTCACTCACCCTTTTTGATTCGTCTACCGTATAGGTTCTTTTATTAAAATCTTTTGGGTTTAGGAAGATCGCTGCAAGCAACACATTTTCTGTATTTTTTTTTCCCCTTTATCTTAGAGGAGAGTTGGCAGGGGTTCTGTGGTTTGCAGTTACACAATATGTTATCATGTTTTTAATCACTAAATCATTGCAGTGGTTATAGATTTACAGTCTTGGGGTATTACAGAGAGGAGCAGCGGCGGCTATATATATGCTTTTAAATTACACCAATGTAAACTGAGTTCGGCAGCTGTGAATATGGTCGGCAGACTTCAATCCCTCCTGCCCCCTGAGTTCTTTCTCCCTCTGTGATTTTTTTCCCCCATATTTCTTGGTTTGCTTAAAATAAGCTACCTCCTCTCCTCCCCTGTTTTCTTTGTCTCTTTGGCCACCCTCCCTTCCAAAAAATTAATTTTCATTTCAGACCTCTAACCCCAGATAAGCTAGGATTCAAACTCTTAAACTATAACTTTGGATCAGAGAGTATAATAATAATAATCATGAAAAGTGTGGATTTCCTAAGAAATCCTCTTGGTTTCCATACCGACCTCCTGTATAGGGATGGAAAGTTGATTGCAAATCAGAAGGTGGGGGTGGGCGGAGGGGAGGGGAGCCGGGCTTGTGGCGCTCACCTGCCTGGAACTCGAGTGTCTTGTCACTGTGAGCCCACTCTCAGCTTCTGTTTTTCATATTATTATGTAACAGAATCCTTGGCAGCATTAAAAATTCAGTATTACAAGCTGATTGTAATGCTGCCTCATTAGACAACGCTGTCTGGCCTTGTATTAAGTGAAACACAGAGCATGGCTTTTAGATTATAAACACCAATAAATATTAAGGGTCAGCAGAGGGGAGGAAGGACAACTGGGTTTTGGGCCCTTTCTGGTTTTATCTGCCTCCCCCGTCAATCTTCTTTCCTTTAACCCCTTCCACAGGGTGTCCCTCCAGTTCCCCATGGTAACTGTCATGTGTTTTCTTGTTGGGATGCTGATGTGTCGACCCTGGTGACATTTTAGGAAGGCTTTTTATAGAGTTATCTTGTGTACATAAAAGGTTTGGAAGTTTGTTTTGTTTTGATCTGCAGTAAACAGGTCCTTCACTTTGCTGATGTCATTTCCGCTCATATTTGAGTTGTTTATTGTGCTGCTTTGCAGGGCCCTCTCCTCCCTACCCCCACCTTGCTTTTCAGCGGGAGCCCTGGCTGCCTGGGGAAGGGGGAATGATGCGCTCCTAAGCCACCAGGTCTGGGTTCAAAGGCTGAGGGTCACAGGTCTTTGCCTTGTCCTAGGGCTTGCCCGCTGGGGAAGATGCTTCCAGCTTCAAATCTGGTTAAACACTCTTGACATCCACTTGCCCTGGTATTTTCATGGCACACGGTGATTCATCCCAGCTTCCTTTCTCTGCACGTCCTCCTCCCTCGCCCCTGCCACACCTTGTCTATATATGTCTTTAACACATCCTTATTGTCCATGTCTCCATTCCACTCTTCCTGCTGCCCCCCCCCCAGGAAAAAAAAACCCCTTGTAATGACGCCTCTGAGACTTTGATTCAGTTGCAAATCTGAAGCTGGCATTAGTGGACTTCATGCTGTGAAAAAAAGAAAATGTTTCAAGGCCTTGCCCCTGTCGCCTGCCCACCACCACCTACTATCCCTGTTGGGTTTTGTGTGTGTGTGTGTGTGTGTGTGTGTTTTTCCCGTTTTCTGCCTTTTCGTAGCTAGGAAGGCCATTCTTGTGTTACTAAAAATGACTATAACGTCTAGCATCTCTTATTTCCATGATCCACAATTGGAAGCCCTCTCCAAAAAAAAAAAAAAAAAAAAAAAAATAGGATGGGGAAAAAGGAAAGAGGAAAATCTGACTTTGTAGGCCCCAAAGGCTTTCCTCTAATAGGATGATGGGTTTTAGGGTAAAAAAAATATTATTGTTTTGTTCTTTTAGGTTTAGAAATAATAGGGAGAGAGGGAAAAGTAGTCATTAGGAAGTTCCCTGAGCTGCCTTCCAACTAAGACGGGTGAAAAATGAACCAGCATTGACACTTGGCTCCCTGTGAAAGCTCCTGTAACCTCTCCCCCCTTCCGTGGCCCTGGCCTTTTGTTCCTGGAGAACGGAGCTAAGGTACTTTTTCTCCCAGACCAAAGGCAGCAGGCAAGGAGTCCCCTTGTGTGAGCATCGCCTTTAGATGGCCTTCTCATGGTTATTGTCAATGCAGACTCCCCCAAACAATTGCTCCAGGGAGACACAAAAGCAAAAACATTTGTCCTATTTTTTTAACCTCTTTGTTTTAGATTTTTTTTTTCATCCATTCTTTAAATTTCACAGTTTCTATTTGTCTGCAGAGACACAAACGGAACAGCATGAAGCACATTTTACCGTAGGCCTCACTGGCGATTGGAACAGCCTCAATAGAAATCCAAATTCTAAAACACTGGCTCACTTGGAGGATATGTGAAATTTCAGCTCGGGGCTCTGAAGTCAGATTAGCACAGATTCTTTTTTTTTTTTTGAACAAAAATTCACTAAAATGAAAAGATAAAAAAATAGGGTTCTAGAATTATTTTTGCAGAAAGCGTGAAAAGGGTCATCTTTTGTCTGTCTTCTTGTGTTGTGTGTCCCATGCTTAGAAGTGGTCGCTTGATAGGGGAGAATTGCAAACTAAATGAAATGGTTCATTTGAAAAAAAAAAAAATTCGATCCAGGTTGTTGTGCTTCTGATACAGCATTTAATTGATTTAACTCACATGTGAAAGAGCTCTTGGTACATACTATGGAGTTTATACTGTGCGGAGAATTTTTTTAAAAAAAACTATGATTTATGTAAACAGGCAGTATCCCATCTCCCTTTGCTTTTTCTTTCTCGTTTCCTTTTTCCTTTCTTCTCCCTCCAACCCTCTTCCCCTCCCAAGAATTCAGTGGTTAGCATCAGATGGAGTGTAAAGGGATGTGTCAGTCGGTGGGGATGGCCCATGAACAAAATAGAAGTCCACCTCCTTTTTTCCTTGACCCTAAACAAAGCGCCTCTCTCCCCTGCAATGTATGGACCCAGATTGCGATGCTGTCCTTAAGCATCTGTCTGCCTTTTCATTAAAATTCTCAATTTCAAGGTTTAGAAACACAAATGTAAGAATCCCCCTGGGTATAAAAGTCTTGCATGGCAAATTCTCTTTGCCCTTTCAGAAATAATATTTTTGTTTAAAAAAAGAGAGAAAGAGAGAGAAATGAGCCATGCACCTAACATGTAAAGCTGTTTTAAGGCAATATCTTTATTTTTGCTTTCTTAAAACTTGGGCTTGGTAACTTAAAATGAATTTGGGAAAACTCCTTGAAATCACAGCTTTAAAGAAATGGTTACTGGTTTGTGTCTTTCTTGTGTATGTCATCGATAGATTTAGCTTCTGAGCTGGGGAGGGTGGCTCAGTAAACTAGATAATGTTCCCCCTATGATTTGGGGGTAAAAATTAATCTATGGAATTAGCACTGTAGTGATAGAGGTTTCGGCAGAGAAACGTGAATGAAAACATCTATGTGTAGGCCTTGGCAGACCAGCCTCCGGTGGTTATGAAGGTGAGTGTGCACTGTTCTGAGGAAAGCCTGCGTTCTGTCCCATACCCAGGAGGGCCTGGCCACCCAGCGGGTACCAGGCCCTTAAATATAACTGCCTTAAAATGATGGGGTGAACTCAGGCCATGGGGTGAAAGCCAGCTCCAAATGTTTCCTTGTTTATTTCAGGAACTTTTTTTTTTTTTTTTTGGTCCTCTTCTGGATTTTTCTTTGCAAAAGCCTCCAAGTTATTTAAGCACTAGTTTTAAAATCAATGTGTATGTATAATTTAATAAAAATGGAAGAATCTGGAAGAGGACGCAAATCCCCTAAACCAAGTCGTGCTGTGAAAAGAGAGTCCAGGTTTCGCTAGAAGTCAGAATGCTGACATCTACTGTATCTCAGCTCAGAGATCATATTTACCTTTGCTAAAGCGAAAGGATACAGCATTAGAGAATGTGTGTGTGTGTGTGTGTGTGTGTGTACGTGTATGTGTATGGAGAGAGACAAGCAAGGGTGGCTGGGTGGGATTGTTGTAATTTACCAGCCAGCTAAGCGTTAGGGGGCAGGCCTCTGGCTTGGAGAGTGAGTAAGGGGAGGAGTAGGGAAGGGGTTAGCGTTCCCTGATTTATTTTTAAATATTTATCCTTTTGGCTGTTGCCAATTACGCTTTCCAGATGAGACGAGACTGGGTATGGAGCACTGCAAGGGCAGAATTGCCTTTTCTGAGAGAGGGTTTATTTGTCAACAGTGTTCAGGATGGAGCGATGAGAATGTCAGGCTGTCACTGTTGGGTAGGCCGTGGGTTTAACATCAGGCAGCTGCTCTCCGAAGAGCCGGGCCTTGCAGAGCTGGAGGCTGGAATTTGCGATGTGTATTTCAGAGGAACTCTTGATTCCATATGTAAGTGCAGAAGTTGCAGGTTCTCTCTGAAGAGGAACTGTTTTTGTTTATGATGAAAATAAGTTTTAGTCGAGGTAACGCCCCAAGTTTTGTGCAGTCCTTTATATTCATAATGTGCAGAGGCTGTGGATTACCTACCTGCCTGTGGGTTACCTGTTACATGTTTGCCTGGAACAAAGGCAGGCTTGACTAGGCCTCACTATGTGTGGAGCTGGTGCTGGATTAAGATAAAGAAAAGGGACCCAGGGTCACTCTCAGTTGTACTTGTCAGGCCTCTGAGGTACAAGAGGCGGGTGGCAGTGTCTACCGTTTGGGAAGGGCTGACCCCCTCAGGGCTTTCTGCTCAGCCCCTCTGCAACCTCCCAGATTACTTTATGGCTGGTTCTTTGGGTTTTGTAGATTTTATTTTATTGAAAGTGTTTGTAGCCCCAGCAGCAGGTTCATGATGTCACCAGATGACAAGGTTGTCCCCTGTTAATGAAAGTTAAGACCAAACAGCAAAATTAGATTTTCTGAAAAGTATACACATTTTCTCGTTGGCGTTCGTTCATCCAACAACAGGCTGTGGGGTTGCTTCCAGGTAAGGAATCTTCATTTCCTTGAAGGGATTTCCAGGGGCATCTCTGCCTCGCAGGGGCCACCGTTGCTTGCGTTATTGCTAATATCATCATCGTCATGTATTATTCATGGTCACTTTTTCAATTAAATTATTAATTGCTTTTCTTTAAGGTGTTCTCAACTTCTGTGGCTAACATAAATAACAGTGTGTTTTGAAAACACCACCTGTTCTTGGGCCTGCAGTCACACGGGCTGGGAACAGTTCTGCAGTGACCATACCCTGGTTTACAGAATCATCCTCTGCTTTCCTTGTTGGCTCTCAGGCTGCCCCCAACCCACCTCCCGCGCTCTCACGTGTGGCTGAATTTGGCTTGTGCCCTCCTTTGTCCCTAATCGGACATGATTCCCTGGAGGCAGTCTTTTCTCCCAGAACCCTAGCAGAATTTTTTTTTTCCCTTCCTGGAGTCTCTTTTCTGGACTAAAGTGCAGAGAAGGCTTGTCTGTACCCTGTACCCACCAGTTAGATATTTACATTAATTTGAACCCAAATTATATTGTGCAGAAATGCCTTCTGCATGAGGACATGAATGGATTTCAGCAGCTAAGCATCCCTTTTTCTCCCGGGTTAGTGTGTGCTTAATGCTAATACAATTCCATACATACTGTTCCTCGCCTCGTGAGCTTATTATATTTCTAACACTTGCATGGTTCATTATTGTGCAGTTGGAAAAGACTCTCCAGGCTGTAAGGCCAGCCTGGGTGGGTGGTTTTCAGCAAGGCTAAAAGCAGGTGCCTTTCTGTGCTGAGGGAAGCGGAGTAAATGCAGACCGAGGGTGGGATTCTGACAAGGGAGGACGGAGGACTTCCGGTGAGATTTCTGTGGCCGCTGCCTTTGCATAGCAGAATGGAAAAGGTGAACTCGGGGAGATATAAAAGTGCCCAGCAATTGCTTTGACCAACTGGGGTGGCCACATTAAGTCTGACCCTGGCGGCAGGATCTCCCTGTGAAGGGCATGATCTCTGCCGTCTCTGAAACGATGTGGCTTTATAAGGCAGTCTTTAGTTGGAGAGGTTGCAGGTTTAATCCCAAACTGCGGCTCCTTTTCTTCTCACTTCTTTTCTTCCTCTCTTTCTAGTGATCTCCCTTTTCTCTTGTCTCAGAAACTGTCCTTAAAGTCTCAGTGGAGAGCGGGGAATGTTTTCATAAGTTTCTGCAACTGAAAAACAGAAGTACTCTGTAAAGCAGTTAATAGGATGGGTGTGTGTGTTTCACATAAATTCCTGTCCACATTGGCTCATGTCCCCATGCTGGAGTGGCCTGGCTGTGACGTGGACGGGGCCCAGAGAGCGATGTCTCTGGTTCGGAGGCCCCAGGCTCCTTTTTGTGGCTTGAAGGCGCGTCCCTTTCTTCTCGCCCGCTTCTAGGCCGGCCCCTGACCTTTGATGAGCGAGGGGTCAGTGCCTCTGGGAGGGATGGGGCTTTGTTCCCGCGGGCCGGTTCCCGGGCGGCGCAGGCCGGGCGGCCAGGGCTCCTGTCCCATGGCGGCCCGGCCTGGCCCAGGCCCGTGCCCGGAGCAAGCGCGGCCTCGCACTGGGCCTCGCGCCCCCGGTGTCCCTGGGTGTCTCCCGTCCCCGCGGGCGGGCGATGCACCGCCGAGCAGCCCGGCCTGCGCCCGGCACGACTGTAGATGTCAGGCTTTGCCCGGGGAGCCGAGCGGCAGGGCTGTGAGTTTCAAATTAACCTTCCGCTTTGTTGCTGTGTAATGTGGATCCCCGAAGGCCCCCCGCCCCGCCCGCCCCCCTTCCCGGGCGGTGCACGCTGCAAACTGCGAGTTGAGCTTCATTTACATAAAGCGATTCGGGCGGGCGGCGGCGAGGAGGAGGAGGAGGAGGAGGAGGAGAAGGAGGAGGAGGCGGCGGCGGCGGGCAGGCCGGCTGGGGACGCGAGCGCCGCGCCCCGTGGGTGAATCCCCGCCGCGCCCCGGGGACCTCCCTCCCGGGGACGGGCCAGCCGCCAGCCCCGCCGCCACCATGAGCCCCCCTCCCCTGCCTCCGGCCCCCCTGCTCCTACCCACAGCCACCCCGGAGTCCCAGGGGCAGCGGGAGGTGGGGAGAATGCCGCCCGGGGTGGGTAAGTTCGGGGCTCTGGTGCCGCTGGAATTTCCCATTGTGGCGCTCGGCAGCGGCGCGGCCCCCGGACCTGCGAGTGCCGCCTCCCGCCGGAGGTGCGCGGCGGCTTTGTGTGCCAGGTGAGTGCAGCCTCCCTCCCCGCCGGGCCCGCCGGCCCGGGCAGCCGGCCTGGAGCTGCAGGCAGGTGCTGCCAGTCCTGGCCGAACTTCCCATTCTCCTGGGGCATGTGGGGGAAGGGCAGGCTGGATGCACTTGAACTACTAGACTCCAGTTGGAACCTACCTGGGGTGAAAGCGCCTAAATTCTGCTGGGCACACAGCGAAGTCCTTCCTCCTTTTCCTTCCCTTCCCTCCTTCATCTCCTCCCTCTCTCCTCTCCGTAGTCTGTGTTTGGATCAGTTCCTGCCTGCTGAATACTTGTGGTACTGGTGTCATTTAGAAGTTTGGGTTCCTCTGACTAAAAATGCACCCTTTTCAGCCCCAGAGAAGTTGCTGGTCAGTTGGAAACAATGCGAAGAATGCTCTTATGGTGGAGTAATTAAAGGGAGAATCAGAGTTTTTCAGCTGGAGGGCACCTTTGGAGAGCATCTTGTCCACCCTCTAATTGTAGTTTGTTCGCATTTTGAAAAAAACCCAGCACTGCATTCGTTCATTTGGGAGAGGGGTGTGAAGGGGAGAGCTAAGATTTTTATCCTGTTAAAGGAAGAAGAATCCCCAAGTTAGGTCAGTAGCAGAGAAAAGGAAAAAAAAAAAACTCAAAAGTAATCATTGTAGGGCTTGGAGGGAAATGAACTTTCTGGAAAATGATCTTTACTGCTTTGGACATATAACCTGTCCTATGATAGGAAAATGCCTCCAGGGCAAAGACCACAGCCCATGCGTGGTGTATTCTAAGAGGGAATCGCCTGGCACAGTGGTGCACAGCGCCTTAAAGTGGTTTAAATGGATCCGGGTAAGCAGGTGAATCCGGAAGGGTCATCCCCGCCCTCACCCTCTGTTTGTGTCATTTAATAGGCCGGGAAGACTCAGTAAACGCCACTGACAGATAACACCAGAGAGGAGAAATGGCCCCACCTGGGCACACAGGGAAGGTCTCTCCTTCAGGCTGGGGCCTGCTTGGAGGAGCGCATCAGAGCTCGACAAGGAAAACAAACTTAAGCCTTGAAGGTAGATAGTGAGAAAGTTACACATCATCTTATTTCATTCCATGCTTTGAGATTCTTGGAGACAAATCACTAAATAAATAGAGTATAATTTAAAGCTACCCTAGACGCAGAAACTTGTCATTTCTTTGCCATCAAGCCGCAGGTGCAAGTTTGTAGAGTTGGCCCCTCGAGTCCCCTCATTCCTAAATTCAGGAGGTATCAAACCTTCATGTTCTTTTAATGGCTGTGGTTTCTGGAGAGGTTTCAAGGGAAACCCTAAAAATTACGAGTTCCAGGAGGCTGGGCTGCAGAGGGACGCCCGAGTGCTGTGGCGGGGACTGCGTTGGGTAGGAAAACATACACCTTCCAAGGTAACCTGACCGAGAAAGACTGTGGCAAGGGACATGGGTCTGTTCCTTGTTATCAGAACAGCCACTGGCAGCGGCCTGAAATTCTGAATCTATCCTGTTACCCAAACATGAAAAACAATTAGGGAACAGTGAGGTGTGAGGGAAGTCAGGAGACTTCCTTTCTTAATCATTTAAATGTTTCAAGAATGGGATCTTTGGAGAGAGGTACCTGCCTGGATGTTTGCACACCTGTATTTGTGTTCATTTATTTCACAGAGACCCTGAAGACACCCTTTCAGAGGGTGTGTAGCTATGAAGGCCAAGAGAAATTTTTCCTGTCTCCCCTTCCTAAATTACAGGACTAAGGAGATCGTCTGCATTGAGTTTCCAGTGTAGTTTTCAGAAAACATGTAGAGTGCCTCGCAGAATGGGCCCGGGGTCACACTTGGCTCTTTTATTTAATTACACAAAGTGTTATTTAACATCATGGGGCAGATGCAGAAGCAAGCACTTTTACACTTTAAAAACAGTCCTTTTGGAATCATAAGGAATTAAGTGACTTGGAGACCTTCTGTCTTTATGACATGGGTCACTTCCCTTTCCCAACTCTTTTTTTTTTTTTCCTTTGAAATGGCTGTACTTTTCTATGGGCTGGAAGCTACTATTTTCCATTTCTCCTGAAAACAATTTTGATTGACAGGGAGCTATTGAGAAACACTTGCAAACTGTTTCAGAATAAAAAAATCCATGCTGCTTCCCCAACCACCTGAAATTTTAATTTTGGTTTCCTTCCGTCCTTTATTTGCGCAAATGAATGCTAAGGGTGGAAAGGGCCCAAATAAAACGGTGCTCTCCGCAGGTCTCTGTTTGGCTCTCCCAACAGGACAGTGAAGGGCCTGCCTTCTTGCTGCTATGGGGTTGGCTCTAACTGCTGTGTAAACTCAGTGCCAATTGGACTGCCCAGTGGCAAGGAGCTAAAGTAAGCACGATTTCAATTTTCATCATTATGACTTTAAATGATGACTACTAGACACTCCCAGGACTGGCCTGGCTCACCTTGGGTGACCCAAAGGTGGTTAGTTCATTAGAATACATCTGTGATCACAGACTGCTAGGAAAATATTATCTGTGGCTCTTGGTGATTTGGCTTCATTCCTTTAGTTCTGGTCACAGGGAACATGTCCTTATTGTCACTATATGCTGCTGTTCCTTTTTAGTATATATTTTAGAGATTGGGGCCTTTTGGCTTCCAAAGTATCAGTGTGAGAACCTGGAAAGGCTTGAGGGCCCAAAGCAGACCCATACCTAGGAAATTGTTTTTATTGCAGAGTTGCAACAGTTTCATCTTAAAAAGTAAATATTTAAGTGACTAAGCAACATTTTATAAAAGTGTGGAGAGTTGCTCCTATGACTTGGAGAGAAAGAAAGCAAGGTATCTTTCTGAAACCCACCGTTTAAGAGTAACTAGCTTGCTTCTTAACTGAAAAGGATTTAGCCTTAACTAGTGGGGAGGCAGCCATGATTCTGGCCTGAAGAAACTTGTACAAGCTTGGCCTCACACTTGCCAGGGCTACAGGGATAATGCACCTGACCATGAACATTAGTAACCTCAAGAAGTACAGTATGTGCTGTGGTTTATACTCTCATTTGTTATTAAAATGGTTGCTTGCTCTTAGCCTGGCCTCTTTCTGCAGTGTTTGGGCCTGTTGGCCTATTCTGGTTCCCAAGGCTGGTGTAATTAACCAGGATGGGGGCGTTACTGTAAAAACACAACAGGAAGGCAGATTCCATTACAGTGAACTTCATAGGGGTATCCAAGTACTCTGGTATGAGAATTTGGTTGTAATGGTTATTATTAGAAATCACAGCACAGCTCAGAATCACCATCCTCTGCCTGAGGTAAAAACTGCAGTCAGGGAAATGGGAACCCAGTTTTAATAGAATCCAGGCAAGGGAATTCCTTTGTGGGAGCTAGTCTCTGTTGAGTCTTAAAGGGTGCCTGTTCTGTCCCAAGCACAGTGTCCTCTGTCCTTAGGCCACTCAAATTGAGAAACAAACGCACAGAAGCTGAGGTTGCGTCAAACTGCCCCGAGGGAGAGACCCAGGCAGAAATCTTGGCTCTTGGGCAAGCCACTTTCAAAATGCAGATTAAGGAGGAGAAACTACAAAATCAACAACTGTCAGATTTCTTTTCTGTATGATTTCAAGTTGGCTGCCAGATTGATCTCTTTGAACATGTGTGAAGTGACAGTCAGATGTTAGAAGGTTTTTTTGGGGGGGGCTGATATGGTAAATGGCTCCTACACGGACAGACACTGGGAAAGGGGGCAAAGCAGGGCTTAGCGCCGATTGACGGCAGCATTGTGCTAAAGCTTCAGAAGCAGGGAAACAACTGGAATGTTTTTTCTGGTTTTCATTCTTTGGGTCAGGAGACAGGAGAGTGGAGGAAAAGGCAGTGGCTTGGTAGTGACAGGTGTGTTTCTAGAGAGTTCTTTGCCCAAAGAAGGTGCCCTGGCTTCTTTCCAACATTGAAAGGTGATTTTGTTTTCTTTGATGTTTCTGCCATTCTTTCACCCTTCATTCGTAGAGTTTCTTGCTTTTTCAAGAATAAGGGCACAAATGAAAATGGGGAGACGTAGAAAATTTTCGAGCTGGCAAATTTGGCTCCATTTCAGAGCAAGACTTTTGTTAGCCTTAACCCCAGATAGGGCCTCTTAGCAAAATGCCAGGGCTTCATCTGCCTTTTGGGCGAGCCCTTCTCCCTGTCCACCAGGGTCACCACAGCAGTCTGTCAACATGAGGATTAATGCGTAGGGGTTTTGATGTGCACCTTTCCAGAGGGCCTTAGCTGGCCTTCTCTGTCCTGGAAGGTGTTAGGTGGTTCAGCTGCTGCTCCTTTGAACTTTGGTGTTAACACATGTGCTGCCTCTAAGATTTTTCTGTCCTCTTCCCTCCCCGGAGGTCTAACTAAGGCTTCCAGAGAGGGGAGACATGTGCTACCCTCTGGCTGCTGCTGGTTTGGGACTGAAACCACTGAAACCCTTTTGCAAAACCATTCACTGCTTGAGAAGATGGGCTGGGATCCCCTCCCCTCCTGTCCTCTTTGATTTCTGGGAGGAAAAGAGTCACCTCATGGTCTTAAAGGCTTTCTTAAATGCTTATCTTGAATTTAATTTTAAGTGGGTCTTTCAGGGCACCAGTTAGGGATTTATGGGATATCTTCAGTCCCCTGCAGGGAGACTTGGGCTGGAGCTGGGAGAAACAACTTCACTGGACTTTATGAACAGTGGGATTTTCATCTGCTGCTGGTTTCACGCACTGTCCCGAAAGCGATTTTGGCCACAAACTTTTTATCTGGGAGTGAGAGTCCTGCCACCATGCTTCATTGGGGACAGGAGTTAGTGACTGCTCAGACCTACTCTTTGTGTATTTGGGGGGAGCTGTTAACAAGTAGGGCTGGATATTTGGGGGCCATTGGGGTGATTAAGCATGACGGGAACTTGCATTCTGGGAGGGGGCAATGTGTAGACTTCTTAATGGGTAAGGAGGGTTGAATTACTCAGGGGTCTTTTGGGGAAGGAGGAGGCAAAAGAACAATTTTACTTGTTTCTTGGTTGTTCCTGACTCCATCCTGGAATGTGGCTAGAGAAGAATTCTTTTGAGTCTGTTGGTTGAGAGCTGGGTTTTGGATACACTGTCCCCTGTGCACGTCTCTGTCATAGGCTCAGCATTTTAGCATGAAAATTCCAGTTCACAGGCAGTTGGCCGTCTGTCTGCTCATTTGAATCTCCTTAGCGGAGAGGCAAGAGGCAGATTAGCTGAGTGCAGAAAAGACTAAGGGGCTTAATTTGATATTTGATGTCATCCCTGCAGCCCCCGACCCCCAAAGTCATATAAGTGCCTGTTCACATATGGAAGTCTCCCTTCAGTGTCTAAAAAGCACTTTTCAAAGGCATTTAAACTCCTATAAGTCTATAAAAAGTATGTATGCGTAGACATGAACTTATTTGCTCCTCACACTCACAGTCTCTGAGTGGCCTATTTTGGATGGCTTTTATCCACCTGACGTCTTTGTCCTCCTGGAAATATGCTAAGGAACACATGTGTGCCTTTTTTCTCCTTCTCAGCAACTTTTCTTTTTCCTTTTTTAAACAATTTTTCTTAACTGCTCAAGAAACAATGCAAGCGTCTTCCACCGTTTCCAACCCCGCTTCCTAAAATGCTCTTTGGCTCGAGGCCTTGGTTCTTAATGTACATTTGGCTAGTTTGGGGAGTGGTTTTTTGCTTTCCTTATAACAGCCCTGTTATTTCTCTGTGGAATATCTGCATCCTTGTTAAAGTGTCAAGTCAACCTTTGGACACGTTAGAAGCAGCCCATGGATGTCAACGTGCGTGTTAAGAGGTTGATGTCACGTACTTTTTCATAAGATAGTATTTTACTGACCTTTAAAATGTAGTTCCAGGTAAAGAATGCCAGAAGTGAAAATCGTAGCGCCCCCTCCCTGCCCAAATTCCTGCATGCCTTTTGCAAACAGGAACTTGAAAGTGGTTTTTCCTTCAACAGGTATGAAACAAAGGTATCTTTGGGGAAAGCAGAGAATTTCTGTGCCTTTTGGGACAGGGCAATTTATCTTGCCTTGGCTGGGGAAACTGTAAGAATTGTCCAGACAGTGGAGAAATTGGGTGACAGAAGAAACCCTGCTGCAGACTCCCACGTGTCTAACCTGAGGGAAGTGTGGTCTTCCTCATGGGTTGAAGCTGTGCAATAATTACAAAATAAAACAGTGCAGGGTCCAGTTCAGGATTAGAGCGCCACTTGTGAATCATGCCTTGCATGCCTTGCTCTGTTCACACTCGGTTTCATGGGGGAAGCAGAAGTGAATCAGAAGGGCCCAGTCTTTGGAAAGGTGGCTTCTGCTCTTCACCTGTAGGCCTCACTCCTCTGCTGAGGCCTTCCGGGAGAGGCCCAGCTGTCCTCTGGCCCAAGCTGTGTGACTTTGTACCCATCATTTAACCTCTCTGAGCCTCGCTTCTTTCATCTGTACAATGGGCATAACAGGTTCCTTACATTTGTAGTAGAAATGAAATGAACTAGAAAACAGGGAGTCCCAGGACTCAGCACATTGACTATCCTCTTCATAAACGTTCGTTCCCATCTATATCTCCTTTTTGTTTCTTCTTTTCCTGTTGACAGCCTCTGTTTGCTACCTTTCCTTTCCTGGAAGAAATAAACTAAAAGGTCGAGCATTTCTTCTGCTCTTCTCTTATGGGCTAGAAATAAAGCCAGCTCCTTTTGACATTCTGCAACTGGGTTCTGTAGTCAAAGGGTCTGAAGTAGATACAGTGTGTCCTGTCCTCCCCAGCCCTCCCTCCATGTCCCCCCCCAAAGCTGGCAGGCAGCCCTCTAGGTGAGCAGCCCACTCAATGACCCACCTAGAGGAGCCTTCCCGGGCTGACTTGTATATGCTAATAGGCCTGACTTGTCCTAGCTTGTTTGTAGTGATTTGTGGAGGCATTTATATGCAAATACTATCAACTTGCAGAGTTAATTATCATGCGCCTCCCTCCCACCCGCCTGCACTGCCTCCCAGCCTGGCTGGGCTGTTCTCATTCAGCATTGCTCTTCCAGTCTCTTGTCTCTTCTGCCTGATGCCCTGGCCCCTTCCTGTACCTGCAGGCCTGATCACAGCTCCTTCACTGTTCTGTTGCGTGTCACAGGAACCCGGACCTCGCTGTGTGGTCAGGAATGGCGAACTGGGCACGCCAGTGACCCTCCGTGAGAGACATTCTGTTGCCTGCAGGGGAGCTGAGCTGCCTTATGTTGTTCTGAGGTTCAAACCCCATTTTTACCTACTAGCTTGAAAATCAGAGCTGCCTGGACATAGCCACCCTTGACACCCAGTCTGCTGTCTGGTGAGAAAGTGATTATAGTTTTTCAGTTCTTGTTATCAATTCGTTTTTCCCCACATTGTTTATGCCACTGAAACTTAGGATCAGTTCTGAGCCTGGAGAGAAGCCATTTTGCAAAAGGATGTCCCTGCCAGCCCCTGTCGCTGGAAACTGAGTATTAAAAGTGTGCTTGAGTGGACCTCAGACCCGGTTGATTCCTGGTTGTGTGTTGGCACTGCTGACATTTGGATAACTCTTTGTTGGGGAGTGGGCCATCTTGTGCATTATTGGATGTTTAGTGTCATCTCCCCAGTTGATGCCAGTAGCACTCTCTCCCCCTGTAAGTGTCTGCAGGAACCACCCACTGTCTCCTGGGGAGGTGACATCACCCCCGGTTGAGAACCACTGGGATAGAGGTTGCATGTGTTTCTCCTGGATAGCAAGATGGAAGATTCCCAGCCCCTCCTCCAAGTTGGACACACCGGCTGCAGTGTGGGAGTCTCCACGTACCAGTTGAACAGCCTCAGAGTTTGTGATTTGACCTGCGATCAGATGTTGCTATTGGCTTAATTTTATGGTGGTCTTTTTAGTGATTAAGAAAAAGATCTTTCCTTCTAGAGCGTGGTAGTGGGCTAGCATTTGAGATGGTGACATTTTCGCCATCTACGGCGCTGTCCAATAGAAACAGAATGCAAACCACACGTGTAATCGTACATTTTGTAGTAGTCACATTCATAAAAAGGAAAAAGAAACAAGTGGACTTAAGTTTAAACTATGTATTCAGGCAACCCACGACAGCTCCACGCCATTAGCGTTTCAGCACTGGGGCCTGGTTACGCTCCCAGTGTGCGGCAGCCACGTGTGGGTGGTGGCTGCCATGTTGGACAGCTCAGCCCCAGGGTGCTGCTGGTCCTTTCCAGCTGTGAAGTCAGGTCATTTTCTACAGTTACCGAAGGAGAAAGTTTTCTCTTCTCTCTTTAAAAAAAGGGAGAGGGGGCCTTTGTGTTTCTTCTCTGGAAAGTAGGGCCTTAGCTGGACAGCTACAGCCGCGCAGCAGAGGCCCAAGGAGCGGCCTCTAATCTCTGAGGAAGCTCCCCCGGCCTCCATGGAGGAGGGCTCCTGGCCTAGCCTGGGAGGAGGGTGAATACTCTGAGGGCTCAGTGTGCTCTCTCACACCGCACAGACTAATGGTTTTGGGTTAATTTTGTGTACAAGGTCCCTTTTGTTGGACAAGGGGGTGAAAGTCCACAGCTGTGACCGGAAACAGGGGACGGGCCTACTGGGATGACCTTGTTTTAGAAAGTCTAAATGGAATACTAATGGCCGAGATCTAAGACGGGCGATGTGTGTGAGTGTGTGTGTGTGTGTGTGTGTGTGTGTGTGTTTGTGTGTTTGTGTGTTTGTGTTTGACTGGGCTTAAAGATAAGATGAAGAGTATTTTAAAAGTTACTTTAGTGCAGCCTCCCAGATAACCGTATGCCTGGGGCCAGTTACAATTTATGGCAAGCGGGATAGTCACGGCTGTGTGTTGGCCTCGCTTTATCGTTTGAATCCAGGCTCTGTAGCTTAACTGGTGGTGCTCTTTTTGTTTATTTTATCTTTTCTTTTGGTGAGGGGGGGGTGTGTAATGGGGGTTGATCAGGTTTTGCAGTGAAGCATGGCAGCATTTTATAATATACAAAGAGTTGCTCATATTTCTGCTACTGGCTGTTTTAGGATATGTCACTTCTTACTGTTCCCAGTGATAACGGAGACTGGGGAGTTGGATTCTAGAGTTTCTAGGAGCCTGGCGTGTAGGCCCAACTCATGTACAGCCCTGAGCCTGCCAGAGCTGTGAGCTGGAGAGGAGGTGTGAAGGCCTTAATATAGCTTCAAGCCCCAGATTTCTTTCATCTCTGAGGTCAGCCTTTTCCTGTTGCCCCTTGGCTTACTGAAACTGTGGCCGGGTGGCCAACACACCCAGCGCACTTTCCTAGTAAACAGAACAGCTCTGGTGGTGGGTTCCTAGCTTTTTCTGGACAACAGATGAACAGTGGTATCTTATGTCACCCAGTGGGATCTCTCGTCCCTGCCCTGAGCCATTCCCTATGGGCTACTTTTTTTTATCATTTAAAGAGATCCAAAATTTTACATTCACTGTGGAATTTCATGGATGCATTTCAGTAGCGACGGGATGCTCTCTCTCTTCCCCCCATATTCCCAAGGAAGAACCTTACAATGAAAAATACTCCCAAGCTTCATTATTGGAAAAAGTAGGTTCCTGAGTGTGGACTTTGCTTTTCATAATCAGGTTGTGGCATTTGGGTGTTGCTTAAATTACATCGTTTCTTAATAGTATTTTGACAGAGTCTAGTTTCGGAGTGTCTTTTACTTGGGCAGCAATAAGGATGAGATGGAAAGTTCTTCGATTTTTGGACTTTACCTACAAAAATAACTTCTTTGTTGATTGCGATAAAGTAGGAAGTTTGCAGGTTTTTTGGGGGGGGGGAGGGTGGGAGACATGGTCTAGGTTCCTTCACACTCTTCACTTTACCTATTCCGCAAGCCCACTGCCATCTGCTTTACAAAATTTATTTTTTCATTTTAAATCCTCAAAGACAAAGGGACCTGGAAGCTCAGACCTGTCCTGCCACATTCCTGAGTAATTTGGTTTTGATTAACCCAAGGAGAAAAGTTGGTTTCTCCTAGCGACCGACCAGGGGATCAAAGCGCCAGGAGGGGCGTCCCTCTAATACATGCAGTCCTCCTCCTCCTCCTCCTCCTCCCCCTTCTTTTCCTCCTCCCTCCGCCCCCACCCCAACCCCCGCCTTTAGGAAGCCTAAGCTGGAGTTATTTCCACTTTCTGACTCTCACAGAAGTGGAAGTGTATCATAGAGCTTTGGATGGATGGAGCGGGGAGAAATACACAGCCCCCCCCCAATTCCTTTCTTCCTAAACTCCTTTCCCCCCACAAAGCTGCAGAGCACATTCCTGTGCTAATCCTGCGGCTGGAGGAATGCAAATGGCTGTAATTGTGTGCCCCAGGATGGGCCTTCCGCATCTGTGCAGCTTTTCTTCTTTGAGGAGGTGGCTAAAAAGTTCATTTACATATCGAAATGAGACTGGCCTTGTGATCCCCGGTGGCAGAATAGGCACTTTCTAATAGGAAAGGGGCCACATCTGTGTTGTCTGTGCCTTCCTCCCCCTTCCCTTCCTGCTTGCAGGATGTGTGCGCCCTGTGTATGGGGGGGAGAGGGTCGTCCGTGCACCAGTCTCCAGCCGGGCATGTTTTAGAGAAGGACAGTTAGAAGGGAGAACTTGGACAGTAAGAAATCAGGCTGGAGTAGGAGATAAGCCTGGGAGGCAATCCTCATATTAAACTGCAATAAACAACTTTATTATTATTATTATTATTATTTAAAGCACACCTTGAGTCTCAGAAGCAATTGATAAAGTCTGGAAGAGGGGCACCACTCTAGTGAGCTTGTTCAGCTTCCGGATGTACATCTGACCCCACCTTTTTCCCTAATTCATACTTGCAATTTGGCGGTGGGCTATTTGGACGCTAAGGTTATTCAGCCCAGTTAGAAGTCTCACTCGGGAGTCAGTCCATTGTAGCTTTAGGGGGATAGTCAGGATGGACAAGAAAAATCTGAATCAGACATAAGCAAGAATAGCTATTCCTGCCTGAATCTCAAGTTGAGAGACAGGCGGAGCTTGAAGGACAGGGCCACCCAATAGAATATGGTACAAGCCACACAGGTCATTTAAAAGTTTTCTATTAGCCACATTGAAAAAGAGAAAAAGAATGAATGTTAATGATATATTTTGTTGAGCCCAGTGTATCTGAAATGTTATCATTTTAACATGTATCATCTCCTCTCCCCTTTTTTGTATCAACTCTTCAAAATCCTGCGTGAATTTTAACGCTTACAGCGCATCTCCATCAAGACTAGCCACATTTCATAGACTCAATAGCCACACGGAGCAGGCGACCACTTAATGGTGGTGCAGGTCTGTAATAAAAGGATGCTGCCCTGAGCTGTCCTGAAACATCCGGCAGATGGGGCTGAGTCACCCATCACCCCCGTGACCAGCTGCTTCCTTTTACGGGGGTTTAGGGGTACAGGCTGAGTCTGCTTGCAGCATCTTGGGTCAAATATGGCTGACTCCTCGGCATACTGTGGGAATGTTAGGAGGCAGGGATGTGATGCACTGTGCCAGCGTTTGTAAACTGCTTCGTAGAGTGCAGATGAGAGGGAGAGGTGTTCACCCAACTTTGAAAGCTTTTCCAGAGGCAGAATACCAGCAGTGGCAGCCTAGAAGTTTTTTTTTTTTTTTTAAACTGTGACTGTTTTTCTCCTGTTCACCCAGGAAATGACTTCTCAAAGCTGGATGACTTAAACCTTGCTAACATTATGATTCTTAGTAAAACAGCAAGGAGAACCTTCCACTGGCTTCTAGCACAGAGAGCCACTGTAAAATGCTTCCTGTGGAAGAGCGGTGGTTAAGGCCTGGTGTGTCTTCTCACCATTGATCTCAGCATTCCTTAGTCAATGCATGCAATGACAATTTTCCTTAGCCACCACCGTTCCCAGGGCACCCAGCCAGTCTCCACGGATTTGAGGGTCTCCTCTAGGCTGCCAGTGGAATTTGTGCCCCTGGTAAGCTGAGAAGTGGGTGTAGATTTGGGTTTGTAGGAAGGGGGGAGGTATCGAATTCCTTTAACAGGCTGGCCTCCTGGGCAGGCAGGAAAAAAAACTATGGAAGTGTGAGGTGAAAGGGGCCCCAGCGCTGGCCTCTGCTGGGGACAGAGCATTGCAGCTGTCTGACCCCGGGTGAAAAGTTCAAATCTGCATTTAAAAGGAGTGCCAGGACTCCCACCCGCCCTCCTTTTCCCCCAGTCAAGTTGAAACTGTTCTCGTTTTAGAGCATACGATCAGGCCTAGTGCTGGGACTCGGAACAGCTCCTGGTTCACTTTGGTCTAGACGATGCTGGGGGCTCTTCTAAGATGCAGTTCTTGAATAACAATAGCGGTTGAAGATGAACCCTTGGGGGCACTTGCAGGGAGGGGGAAGCTTCTTCCTCTGACACTGGGCATTTAACCCCTTTCCCTGCACGTGCTTGGCAAGGCCAGGCCTTTCCTTTTCTGGTCTTCCTCTCCGAGGCCACTGTGGATTGCGTGGAGGCACTGGCAGGGCCCCAGGGGACCCTGATGGCGGGGGCAAGGTGGTGTTTTGCAGTGGAGATCCCCTCTCCACAGGGGTGCTGGTTCTCTGGCCTGGGGGTGCTGCTCCCCTTTCTTGGGCTTGTGGTTTAGGATGCAGTGTGGAGCCCTTCCCTGTGCCCTCCTGCTGGCCTGAGCCAGGGGCATCCTGGGCAGGAATCGAGAATGGGCCCTTGGGGTCAAGGAGGGCCCAGGCTTGGGGAGACGCTGGGGCAGGCCGGGAAAGACAGCCCGGCCTCCACTTTCCATGCTGAGAAGTGACAGAGTCTACCTTCCTCCTTCCCAGCCCTGCCCCAGCCGCCCTGCCCTGAGGAGGGTCTGGCCACAGCCCTGCCCGGAAACCCTCCACTCAGGCTCTGATTTGTTTACTTGAGCATTAGGTGAATGTAAACAGTTCAACCTCTCTGATTTTATATCCTTAAAGGGTCTGAGTGTGAATACAAATGGGTATTAGGCCCCTGCGGACTCGATGACTTTCCTCCACCCCCTCCCGCTGGGAGCTAGCAGGTCTCTAACCTGCCTGGAGGCAGAAGAGAAAGTCCGTTGGGATGCCTCCCTTTACTTTTTTTCTTTTTCCTTTTTGTTTTTTAAATGCAGAGCTTTAAAAAGTGATGTTGGAAGGCCCCCATCTGTAGGAGTGAAAATTTAAGAGCGCTGAAGAGCAAAGCTTCTGTTCAGGGGAAACGTGGCTATTTTGATCTCCTGTTTGGGAAGGAAGAGAGGTTTTCTGGGTTCCTATTACTTTGTCACATGCACTTGGAAAGTCTGACTGCGCTGGTCAGATGGTGGGGTGCACCTTTGTTTCATTCTTTCTGAATCTTTCTTCTTTTTAAAGAGTAATTAGGAACTTACGCTGTGGGGCCCTTGTCCCCGTGAGAAGTGTGGTCACTAGGAAGGAGTCTATTTGGCCACTTTAACACATTTTCTTCTTTTCTCTCCATTAGAATAGGACACATTTTTTTTTTTCTTTAGGGGATCTTAGGAGCTCGTAAAGTCTTGAGGGCAACATCAGGCCACTTTCAGAAAGGTTCTAGAATGTGCATTCAGTTAGGGCACTGCATTCCCTGGGAAATCCCAGCACCCTCACGCCCCCCTCCCGTTCTGCCCTGCACCCCCGTCCTCCACGTCCAGCAGTGGGCTCCCTCTTTGCAGCCAGGGCTGTCATGACCTGCAGGGGAAGAGGAGTGTCCCCGCCCCGCACGCTTGCGTTCTGGTTCACTCATTCAAGGCCCGGGCAGTTCTGTGTGCTGTGGTGGCTCTGAGTCCAGTCACGCCATCACGGGGGTATTTTAATTAGCAGTGCCTTAGTCATTAGTGAGTTATTGTTTTTGTCTGGAAACACTTAAGTACTGTTTACTCGATGTCTCAACGAAATGCAAAATAGCAATTAAGCAGAAATTTGTTGTATGAGGCAGGGACCAAAATGGATCGTCAAAAGCAGGTTGTGGTTGCTCCCAAACCAAGGAAAATCGCTTTTCCCTTCAGCCTCTGTTAACTGGAATGCTCCAGATCCTCTATTTCTTCCCCGACCTGCCCCCTAGAGTTATTGGATAGAAATACTCGGGAACTTCTTGTCTTCCGCTGTCCTTTCTGCCTTGGTGAGAACGTTTAGGTTTGGTGAAGTGTTAATGTTTACTTTTCCCCTTGACTTTTTTGTCGGCTACCTGGGATATTTCAAAACCTTTTCAAATGAAGATTAATTATTTGTGAAAACTCTCGCCTGTCTTCGTGTAATGATTGATAGAACTTGAGTATATTTTCTTTATGCTTGTTGAGACCAAGTACCATTGTTAGTCTGATAGATCCTTGTGACCTCTTGGGAGTGTTAGGATGCTGGGATAAATATCCCTTTTACTTAAAAAAAAATATTTTTATGGATTGGTGAAAAACAGGCTAAGCCTAAGGATTCTGGCTGAGGGAGGGTGGAGAGGGAGTCGACCCCTCCCCAAAAAAAAACAAAAAGGAGAGGGAAGAAGGGAGAGGCAGGCATGTGGACTGCAACTCAGGCAAGTATCATTTGACCCAAAGGAAGGAATTGCTTTTTGCTAAAAAACAAAAAAAAACCAAAACAAACAAAAAAACAGCTTTTGCTTTGGTAGGATTCTCCCTCTCCCCAGAATACAAAGTTTATGGAAAATGGAACCACAGGAGAGGCTAAGGGGACATGTAAGGAGGGGGTTAACTCTGAGTATTACCACATTGGCTTCCTCTGCAGGAAACGTGTTGGTTTAAAACTCTCCGCACCAAGTTCGTCATTGGGGACCCCAGTTTCTAACTGCTCTGGCTCTTGCCTCACGCTTGCTGTTTCTTCTTCTTCTTTTTTTTTCTCTTTTCCCTTCAAACAGTATCTTCTGACTTCCAGATTTCTGATAAATTGATAAGAGGCATTGCGTGAGTCAATAGAGCTGTAGACACTTTGCCAATATAACCCTGGCTCTATTGATCTGCCAGTAAATTAAAGTCTTACTTAGAGGCTGCCGATATTTCTAATCTCCTGCCTCACCAATTACATCCTCCCAGCTACCTGGAAAGAGAAGACTTGAGCCTCTGAACCTTTTTGTTGTTGTTGTGGGGCGGGCCTCTCCCCTTCCATGGGGTTGGGGGTGCTTGGCTTTGCCTGTATGGGTAGGCGAAAGGGGGAGCGTGGAGGAAAAATGAGCTGGCTTAACTCCTTGCATGGGATCTGTTTTCATGCTACAAGGTTCATTAGTGTAAAAATTTCTGGAAAACAAATTCCATTGTGGTGGTCACATCCATTTTATAGCAAGTCTGCAGGCCACTCCTACCCTTGGATGGGCTCCAAGTTTGGAAGAAGACGAAGTTGAGAGGAGTTCTGGTCCTGGGACTTATCCTGGCATATTTTATGACTGTCTTTCACTTAAAAAAAAATTATGGACAGCCTTTCTCTTGGCACTAGGAAAGAATGGGAGTTTGGATTAAAAGCTTGGTTACTGGTGTTTATCACTTAAAAAAATAAAACATGCCGAAGAGTTTGTGGAAAAGAAGATGATAGAAGAGGAATACCAAGAATTAGGAGGGATTGGCAGTGTGCCTGCTGCTTTTTGGGGGGTTTGTTTTGTTTTTACTCTGCATTCTCATTGGAGCAGAGCAGTGAGGGAGGAAGAGTTAATTCTTTGTCCAGGGTAACCTTTGCCCGTGGTGTCCCCTGTCTGGCCTCCCTGTCACCGGTTTGAAGTCGAGTAGTAACAGCAACCACCAAAAGGTGTCTGCACAGGAAGAGCGGGGCGCACCGAGCTGCCTACCGGGATTCCCACTTTCGGCGATGGCCGTATGAGCAAATCGTTTGTCCAATAAGCCCCTTTCAAGTCCCGTTTATGTGGTTAGCTTTGGGAAGAAATCTCCAGATAATGCTGTGTTCTCTCTAATACTCCAGAGCGAAAAATCAATGGGAGGGATAATTCCTTCCCTTGTCCAGCACACACTTCTCATGTGTTTCTACCTTTGGTGTCACTCAAATTTTTTTTTTTTTTTTTAATGAAAAATCCAGTCCTGGAGTCACAGCCCTTCTCCAACATTCCAAGGAAGGAGACAGTAGGAGGTGCCTGTGTGCCCTGTAATAGAAAGAGCATCCTGGACCCTTTGGCCGCGTGTGTTTCCAGTCTTCCCCTTCTTCTTCCTCTACTTACCTCTCTGGGGGAGAGGTTGGTGGTGAGCTCAGGTCAGGGGACACAGGAAGCTCACCAAAGGGGTCCATCAGCTGGCTGTGTTGGGGAGGCAATGGAAAGGACCTGGGGCCCAGGAACGGGTGTGAGGCCTTGCAGAGCTGTGCCAAGGGTGGCCAAGATGGTCCCACGGCCGGCAGAGACGGGGAGAAGAGCTTGCTGAGGTCCCCTCTGCAGCTGAGCCTGAAGACAGCCTCTCCACTCCTTCAAGTTGGTTCCCCTGGGCTGAGTGAGTGAAGAAGATGTTAGACAAGGAGAAACCCCAGGAGGTTGGGATTGACTTGCCCCTTTTGTTTGGATTGCATTGTATTGTAGGAGGTGTTTAAATCTTGTTCACACCTGTGGAAGCTGATGCCTGGCTTTGAGAGCAGTTTGTAACAAGACTTCTGTTATTGTTGCCAAAAAGGTTTCTCACTCAAAACAGAGGAACTTTATTGTAGCAACTTGTTAATGTTCAATTAGGCAAATTCTGGGTGCCCTGGGGCGGTGGAAGGGCCTGCTGACTTTTCCTTAGATGGCCCACTGCCCCTGTTCCCAGGGAGGGGACCGGGAGGAGCACAGCCTTGTCCACTGTCTCCTGTGGGGGACACAGCTGGGGTCTCAGCCAAGCTTGAGAATCCCTCTGAGGCCTTTGAAGTTAGCAGGGATGGAGTTCTGGTCTTGAGCTGGCACTCACTGGCTCTCCCCGCCCTCGGGTGTGACCGAGGCTGTCCCTGTGGGTTGGGAGGAGGGAGGAACCCACATCAAGCCCTGTGTGTGGCAGCTTCTGCATCTTGTTGCCCCAGGGGCGTGGAACCCTGTTATCTTTTGGAATCTGAGCCTGCCTGGCCACACCTGAGTATGTTCTCTGGCTTTGTTCCTGGTGTGACTCTTCTCCAATGAATGACTGTGGGGCACCTTGATGGATAGTGTCTTCCACCTTCTGGTGGACCGAGGTCTTGAGACTGTGGCCAGGGCAAAACAGGAAGCTCGTTTCTCTAAATAGGAGGTCTGACTCCGAGGTACTTATGTTTTCCCCCATGAACATGGTTGGCTGATGGTTGCCTTTTCATGGTAGAAAAAAAAGAAGGGGGAAACTTGGCACTGGAGTTCTGCTTAAAAAAAATAATAATCAGAAAGAGCAAAGAGGGTCTTGGGAGGGTCTTGAGTCTTGGACTGACTGTCAAGGTGCATCTGGGATCTGGCAGCCCCAGAGGAGGCTGGAGGGTGGGTGCTCGCCTCACCTACGCGGGGAGGCGTCTGCTGGCAAGGCCTGGCTGTAAAATATTGCCCCCCGTGGCAGCCTCACTCCGCAGCGCTGAGCGATGGGGAGCACGAGGCGCCCGACAGTGTATTAAACACTAGTTGAGCACAGAAGGGGCAGTATATCACCGGAGAGAGATAAGCAAAGTTCTCGGATAGTGGATCAATAAAGGTTAGTGACATCATATCTCAAAGTGAGGGAACCTGCTTTCTGCACAGCCATTTATCAGATCCCAGCCTGGAAGGGCATTAACCCCTTTCTGGCCAGATTTCTTCTTACTGAACACAGACAAAAATTCCTTCTTGGTGCTGGGGTGAGTGGAGAGGGAGAGAAGCTGTCACTCCCCCCAACATTGTGTTTAAGGAGGACTTGTCATGTGCCAGTTTTGCAGATGCCCTCTGCAATTAGTGTAGTAAGTCAGCCATGGCTGGAGCATGTGTCATATATTAATGGAAACTTTTTTTACTTTAAAACTGGTGCAAAAATTCCCATAAGAAGGCATTGTTTCCCCTGAAGTCTTAACACTATGCCCCGGTGTTACCGGTGCAGCTGTGGTATCATGGGATACCTGGGGCCTGAGTTTCATGTTTTGTGTTTGATAGTCAAGCAGATTTTTTTTTTTTCTTTGAGACAGAGTCTCACTCTGTTGCCTGGGCTAGAGTGCCGTAGCGTCATCCTAGCTCACAGCAACCTCAAACTCCTGGGCTCAAGCGATCCTCCTACCTCAGCCTCCCAAGTAGCTGGGACTACAGGCATGCACCACCATGCCCGGCTAATTTTTTCTATATATTTTTAGTTGTCCAATTAATTTCTTTCTAACTTTAGTAGAGGTTTCGAACTCCTGAGCTCAAACAATCCTCCCGCCTCGGCCTTCCAGAGAGCTAGGATTACAGGTGTGAGCCACCGTGCCGGCCTAGTCAAGCAGTTTTGAATGGACTCAAAAGTTAAAATTTGCCTTGAGGTGGTCTAGATATTGAGAAGTCTCCCAGTGGTCTGGGGTTGGTGAACTACGGCCTATAGGCCGGATCCAACCCAGCACCAGTCTTCCTGTGGCCTGCTAGCCAAGAATCGTTTTTACATTTTTTGATGGGGGGTGGGAGAATCCAAACATGAATGATATTTCATGATACATGAAAATATGTGAAATTCATATTTGTGTTCGTAAATATTTATTGGCAAACAGCCCTGCTTGTTCGTTTGTGTTTTGTGCATGGCTGTCTGCATGCTACAGTGCTGTGTGGTTGAGTAGTTCGCAAGGAGAGGATATGGCCGGCAGTATTGACCTGGTTCTTTCCAGAAAAAGTTTGCTGACCCCTAGTCTAGGCTGTAGCCTCAAATCTCCTGCTAATAAGCTGCGTGGCCTTGCGTAGGTCACTTAACTTCTCCTTTACGTCTGTTACATTGGTCTCTGTGTTAAAATCTTATCCCCCGCCTATTCCAGGGCGTTCTGCAAGTCAGGTGAAAATGGATGAGAATTGGTTTTGAAAAATAGCTTGCATTTGCAAAGCGTTTACTATTAAATGAACAGACCCTCGACTATGTCAGCCCAGCTGAGACTGCCAGGACAGGACGTGGGGATTTTCCTTACGAGAATGTCACATCTGGCATGATGGGTTGACCTTTGTGAAGCTTGCATAACTCGTCTCGGTCCTGTGTCACGCTGAGCGAAGTTTGAGTTTCTCTGTCTCTCTGAAAACTTGAAGGCACGCATCTTCCCAGGGCGAACATCTTTCACTCTGCAGAGGAACATCAATTTTCTTCAGCGACTGCTGAGATTTTTATCCTTAAAGAGTTGGATCACTTTTCTTTCCTTCCCACCGGTGATTTATAGATGAGGAGAGCAGGCCTTTTCCTGTAGATCTCTGACTGTTTATCTTTTTGCTTGGGCCCTGACAATACGCTGGCTGGGGTGTCCGGGGGCCAGATGCCAGTTCCACGGGCCGGGGGTGGCAGGGGGAGGCGGGAGGCCAGAGATTCCAGCCCAAAGCTGACGGGCCGATGTCCAAGTGGAAAGTGTATTTTCATTGAGGAAGTGTAGACATTAGAGGACCCTGGATTACTGTGTGATTGTGCTGTCAATACCGCCGTATTGAGTCCGTGAGAGCCTGCACAATACGGGGAAACACTTAACTCACTACTGCTGCTTATTGAGAAGCCAATAGCAATTTACTTGCTGACACTTGACATCAAATCCATTCCCAGAGGTGGAGCTCCTGCAAACCACCATGGCGCTCTCCTCCCCTTCCCGGGCCCCCGGCTCCTACCTCGGGGGTCCGTCTGAGTGCATCCTGCGCTGGCTGGTGGCTGCCTCCTGGTCCGGAAGGACTTGGGTTGGTGGGGTGGTCGTGGGGGGATGTTCCTGTTTAACTTTCGTAGCCGACTAGACCTTTTCTTCTCCCTGTCGCTCTCATACTCATCTTCTTTCAACAGGTGCTCAGTGACCCTCTCTCTTTGTTCCTCCCTGGGGTGTGAGTTTTCTGCATGTGGGAACTTTGTCCTCCTCCTTTCATAAAAAAGTGAGTTCCCTCAAATAGGTAAAAGAGGAAATGGCATGTGAGGGAGCGCTGAGGAGTGGCTTCTCTCCCGGAGGTGGGTGGGGCCAGAGGGGGCGTCCAGGCCTGAGGCTGCCGTGTTGGGGAGTGCAGAGCCTCCGTGGCACCTGTATGTGTCGTGCAAGGCCTCCCTCCCTGTGTCCACCTTTCAGGGACTCGTGGCCCCACAGCTGCTGGCAGCGCGCAGAGCCGAGCCCCGGGTCCTCCTATGATAACTCCTTGTGGAGTGGGGTCTGGCTGCTTAATTTACAGTGTTTTCACATGGCCACATTGTTTAGATGCCTCTGGACCCTCGATTCTTCTAGAATAATCGGCTCACAAATTGGGGTTACCCGCTTCTGGGAGGAGGAACCTGACGAGCACACGATGGTTTCGCGGGGCCTAGCCCAAGGCCACCATTGGTTCCTCTGGCCTTTCCAAATGCCCCCGCGGTTTAGTTTTATCCCAGCATTCCCAGGCCTGGGCACCCTTTTAGGGCGTCTCATGTGGGCTTATTTGTAGCCTCCTTTGGAGATGGGGTGGAGGGAGAATCAGGCTTGTGCTGCCAGAGTTGGGGGATCTCAAACCCATTCCCACGGATGGTGCTTGTTGCCTGGGGCTGGGGAAGCGACAGGGGAGAGACACCATGACTTTGTGGGGCACAGCGTGGTTCTGTGGAGACTGGACATCAGTTCAGAGGAGCCTGCAAGTTCCTCCCAGCTGGGAGGACCTGCTGGCCTCTTTCCTTCCCGCCCTCCCCTGCCCGCCTGCCTCCTCTCTTCTCTGCCAGAAGACATCAGTTATTTCATTCCCATTGAGAAAAACAAAGCTGTTTGAAAATGAGATTAGGGGTCTCTGTGGGTTTTCCTCTTCTCTAGTGACCTTGATTGGACCCAGAACCCGGAGCAAATGTATGGGCACCCTGAGCCTCTGCTATCAGTTTAGCACCGTGCTGGGTGATGGGCACCGGAACATGCACGGTGTTTGACTATGATAACATACGTGTTGTGTTTGTAGGACATCTTTCTCCGGGAAGGCAGACACTCGGAGGAAGTCCTTATGCCCAGTTTACAGATGGGCAGGACCAGCAAGCCTGCCTGGAAATGAAAGTGACTCAGAGCTCCTTTGCTCTTTGTTGCAGTCCAGTGTAGATGAGACAGGGTCACAGTGGCTTTGGACCAACATTGTGGTGTCTGTTGTTGCTGTGTCCTTTCTCTTGGTTGCTCCAGGCTCAGTGGTTGGTGTGGCTGGTGGCGAGATGACATGAAGGATTTGGGGCTGTGGACCTGAGCTCTGATTCCAGCAGTCCTCAAGGTGCTCACTTCAACCCTTTGCTAAGCCCTGGTTTTCTGTACAACAAAGGGACCAACTTGAAGGATGCCTTAAGCGTCCTTCCAGCTCCTGAGTCTCTGATCTGCATAAGCAGAGATGCTCTAGAGCGTCATGGTGGGGAGTCCAGGGGCTATTGGCCCTGCTTGTTTGGGGCAGCAGGACGTGCTGTCTTGTGGAACAGTGACTGTGCCCCAACCCCTAGGGGAGGTTGATTATGGTCCTGCTATTCCCAGGCTGGTGGTCTGGGTGGACTGAATGGTGGGGGAAGGTCCACCTGGCATCCGGGCTGGTTCTTGGTCAGTGTACGGATGTGGAGGCTGGGCATGGTCCAGGACAGGCTTCAGGCTTTAGATCATGTAGACATGGGCTCATGCACCTTCTAGAATTGAATGTGAGGCTTTCTGCATTTATTTTGGTCCTAAAGAGATTCTCCAAGTGTTACTTTGGTACTTGTGGCTTACAGGCCTGTGTTTTAGAAAAATCTAGGGAGTTGTCCTGCTGTGCCTATGTTATTTCACCTGAAGAGTTTCTGGGATTCAGCCCTTTTTTCACCCTCACCCTCACAGGCCCCAGGGCACTCGCGTCTCAACCACGTACGCAGGTGTCTGATGGTTGTTGTTCTGCTACTCTCTGCCCCTCCAGGCAGCCTCTGTGCAGAGATTGTAAACTCATGGCCTGTAGGCGAAACCTAGCCTATAGATGTGTTTTTTACCAGCACATACTATATTTTAAAAATTGGCATATTTCACATAAAAATTGGGATTGAAAATTTCTCTTAACAACAACCAAGGGATTTGACAATTTTGGGTCTTCAGGGCAAAAGCTGGCTAGAACTGGACAGTGGCTGCCTTTCTTGGAAGGGACAAGGACCTTTTAGGTGGCCAGGGCCCACTTCATTCCCTGTTACCCTGCCAGCTCTTACCTTGCCACTGCCTATTACCTGGCCAGCTTTGTCCATGTGTGTTCGTTCCCTGCTTGGTCTGTAGGCAAGTGCTGTCTGTGATCACCATGTGTACACCGACACTGGACTCAAACTCTGTTTCAGTGGTTCTCAGTGGGGGACCATTTGGCTCGCCCTTCCCCAGGGGAAGTTGACAGCCTGGAGACATTTGTGATTGTCACACCTTGGGGAGGGGGTAGTGCAGGTATCCAGTGGAGGCCAGCGATGCTGCTAAACACCCTACCATGCATAGGACAGTCACTCCAGCCTCCAACAAAGAAATACCCAGCCCAAGTGTCAGTGGTGCTCCACTCAAGAAACCCTGCTCTCTCTTCTCCCTCCTTTTCTCCTAGTTGGGGACCCACACTGGCTCCTTCATGCCTGACACAGGCAGCCTGCCTGACTCTCAGGCCTGCCTTGGGAGGCCGACTCCTGGTTTGGCTTGCTTGACGAAAGCTCCCAGTATGGGTCAGGCTGCCCTCGGCCTTTGGTTTGAGAGCCTGTGTGTGCCAGGCACTGTTCTAGATGCCAGCTGTTCCACTGTAGGGGCAATAAAGGAAAAATTCTTGTCTTCAGTGGCCTCATCTTCCTACATGTCCGGGGAGCAGCAAGGAGCCCGTGTGGCTGGAGCAGATTGTGTAGGGCTCCAGGGCCGCCTCAGAGATTCCACTCTGCTCTGAGCTAGGTGGATTCCAAGGGGGATTCACGTGCAGGAGCAGCTCCCCTAGTGGGTCTCAGCAGGCACCCTCTGGAGCTGTGCTGGATCGAGGGTGGAAGCTGGGAGACCCCGGGAAGATGACTGCAGCCAGCCAGGCAAGGGGTGGCGCAGGCCAGGTGGTTGCAGTGCAGGGGTGAGAAGTGGTGTATCATTTCCTGTGGCTGCTGTAACAGTCTGACGACGCAGTAGCTTCCATGACAGAAATCCTTTCTCACAATGGTTCCAGAGTTTAGGAGCCCGAGATCAAGATGTCGGCAGGGCATGCTCCCACTGTAGGCCTTGGGAGAGGACCCCTCCGTGCCCCTTCCTGGCTTATGATGACTGCTGGCAGTCCTTGGCTTAGAGCTGTACCACTCTAGTCTCTTCCTCTGTCTTCACGCGGTCTCCTTCCTTGTGTGCATCTCTGCGTGTTCTCTCCTCTCCCTAGGGTGCTGGTCCTGGCTTTAAGGCCCATCCTCATTGAGTATGAGCTCATCTTAATTTAATTATTACTATGAATTATTTCAAAGACTCTTATTTGCAGGTAAGGCCACACTCCGAGGTTCTGGGTGAACTTGAGTTTTGCGGGGGGAATATAGCGTTCAGCCCACTACAAGTGCTCATCCTCTGTGTATACAATGGCTGTCCGGAAAGTATCCGGCCACGCAACCTTTCTTGTTATATTGACAATGGCTGGATACTTTCTGGACAGCCCCTCAGATGTTGAAGATAGGTGTGGGACAGGAAGGAAATAGAGTGGAGGGTGACTGTGTGATTTTTGCCTTGAGTGACTGGAAGGAGGGCATCCCGGTGACCTCGGCTGGGCTGGCCTCCTTAGCAGCCTTGATGTCCCGGAACCCCAGACCCGGTTTCCTCGACTGTGTCTGTCTTCGCCACTCTAGGCCTTTGCAAGTCTTCCCTTTTGTGGAGCCTACTGCTGCTGTTCCGTGTCACCACCTGGGCCTCTGTGTTAGCCACTCACATACTTAACTGTTTAATTCTGAGTGGAAGGGAAAGGTGCCAAGGCCATCTGAAGAAAATGGGAAAGTAATTTAAGAGGCTTCATTTCTCAAAGCCCTCGGGCCGGACCCCTTTCAGCTAAGCCTTGCAGTTGCTCTATAAGGTATGTGGGGTGGAGACGTGGCTCGTTTTCTAGATGGGAAATATTCGGAGGCTAAGCGTCTCAGGGGGATCACCGTGCAGTTGGCTTCAGTCTGAATTTGTGCCTGGATGGGCAGGTGGGGCGCTAGGATGGAAACGTGTTGTTGAGATGAGATGGGATGGGGTGGATTGTAGGTGGATGGGGTTGTAGGGAGACATTCTGCACAATGTTTTCCCCGGTTTAGCTAGATTTGAACAAGACAAGACAGAAAAGGTCCAATCACCATGCCTGTAATTCCCTGACCTTACCCCTAAACCAGTAAATATTTGAATGGAAGATGCCAGGAAGAAGTGGGGCATTGAAGAATCGTTGAGTCCAGCTCAACATTGGCGGTCCAAACTGATCAGTTCCACTTGATTTCAGTTTCGACGACTTTATTGCGAGTCATGGTAGACAGTCACTGCCAAAGTCAATACGATGGCCTGGCTGGGGCAGCTGGCTACACCGTGGTATGTCCCGTGTGTTCTGCATTTTCCGTTTCTGTGTATTTCAGAAGCTGTCCCATATGGTGAGGCCATTCTTGGCCCTTACGCTCTGTGTGGGGGATGTTTTTCTTTCAGAATGTAAGACAGAGACCTTTTGTTTGGCTACTTCTTGTAAGAAATCAAAATGGTATCTTTATTCTTTGATAGAACAATAGCAACATTGGCCCTCTTTGTAGTTTCCTGGGGCAGTCCTCTGTTGGATCTGATCTGAAATTTGGCCTTGATCTCTAAGGGAGAGTGTTCTGCCAATGTAAAGTTTTTGTGGGTGGTTCATTAAATTTATTTAAAAAAAAAATCTTTAAATCAAGTATCCTGGTGCCTCTGTAGAGAAATTGGGTAGGTTGCTTGTCGGTCCCTCTTGAACTCGTGACAGTGGCCTTTCCCACATTCCTGGTACTTCCTTTCTCTCCCTCTCACATGCTCCGCTCTCAGACCAAGAATGTGAAGGATCTATGTGAGATGTTGCAGGCTAACGTGGATTTCATCTCTCAGCAGTGATAAGGAATTGTGATAGTCAATTCCCATGGAATGTGTCCTCCTGGCCTTTTCAGAAGGTTAAAGGGCCCTCAGCACAGGGCCCAGGCAGAGTTGGAACATACTTTTTTTTTTTTTTTTTAAAGTGTTTGTGCCTGGCCAGGAATGTCAGACAGCTCTCTCATTTTTCTTACCAGTGGGCTAAACAAATAAACAGGCCCAGTTGTGGGTAGATGGAAGAAGAGAGCTTGAAGAGGCTGTAGAGAAAGGCGGTGGGGGAGGGTGAGCCGCAAGTGCCTGAGACGAGAGGAGGGGGAGACCAGAGAAGTCTCTCTAGGAATAAGCTAGAGTTCTGGACTGAGAAGCTGCTTCCTGCGAGTCATGATGACTCACACCCCCCCAGGTTCATGCCCTTTAGAGCAGGAAGGTCTGTGCAAGGAAGGATGGTCATTTGAGGGTGCAAATGCAAACAGTGCGGAGTGGGGTCACCCAGTAGTCGGGGCAGGTTTGGACAGGCAAAGCGCTGTTCCCTCGATGCCACAGTGTGGCTAGGAGCGAGTGGGGGGCGTCCAGGCAGGGGCCTCTGGTGGGCTCGTTTGTTCAGACTCGGTGGAATGTTGGTAGTGGCCTGTAAACCAGGCGGCTCATGTGCACACAGGCACAGACACACTCACACGCACGCACGCTGATGCTGTCGGAAGGTTTGGAGGCTCCTCTGAGGCTTAGTGTGCTGCGCAAGGGCCATGTTCCCGAGTGTGTGGACCGAGGTAGACATTCACCGGCTGTTGGCAACTTCAGCAGCATTAGGCCACTTTCTGAAATGAACTGGCCACCCCCAGCCCTTGCCTTGTAGGGATGGCTTTGTAAAGTCACAAGTGCCTTTAATCCCAGCTCTTTGACTTGAGGCAGGATAAAAAGGTGCCAGATGTTTTGCTCTCTTACTCTTTCATCGACTGCAGCCCTAAGGACTCTTGGAATGATGCATGTAAGGAAATGTGACAATGAGTGTATGATAGGATGGATGGAGCGCTGGGCCTCTGCAGTGTGTATTCTTAGAGGTTAGGTCAAAGTCTTGTTGGAACCAGAAACTGTGGCACCAACGGTAGGGTGCAAGCAAAGCTGGATAGTGAGTTCTTTTGGGGTTGGCTAGGAGGGAGGATAACCTTTAAATGAGAAAAATTACAGGTTTCAGGATAAAATCACTAAGCACTTTCAGCATTTAGGATATGCAGAGTCTGGCTTTAGTCTTTAAGGGAAAGAGAGCGTTCAGATTCCCAAGGTGACGCGAGTAACTAGGATTACTCGTGGACAACACGCAACCAAGCATGGGTTGACTTAGTTCAGAATCCTCCCAAAATGTCAATTAAAGAAAATTCTCGCCATTATTGTCCAGAGTTAATTTTTTAAATAAGATCAAAACTGTGAAAACAGAGGTCTCTCCTCCCTCCCCAAAAATAAAATCAGAATTTTTCAGCTAAAATGAGGAAATCCTTCTCAGATGAGAAGAGAGTGGGAGTGGGAATAGAGGAGCATCTGAAGAGCTGGGGGTGGAGGCAGGCAGTGGGTGGCACTCTGTGCAGCAGCAGGGGGCCCGTTTGGGTTACTGTGTACTCCTGGTCCTAGCCCAAAGGACCATCCATAGCACACTGTAGCCACTTGGATTTTTGAATACACGGAGGGATAATTCTCTGCACAGATTCTGACTGGGGGGTGCTAAGCTAGAAAAACTCTTTGTCGGGGACAGGGTTGTCCAGCTTTGTGGAGTTGGAGAAGTCAACTGATAGATCTTGCTAATGATTAGTAAGGCACGGTGGGGGAGAGGAGAGGCATTATTTAGCCACGAAAGCAGCCACAGCATTGGTGGGAAGCCCAGGCAAGTGCAGTAGAGAATGGTGTTGGCAAAGCTTTGAGGCTTGGCGGAGGGGGGGACCATTGGGATGGGGGCAGGCAGGAGAAAACTTGGAGCACTTTCAGATATTCCTCTAAAGTGTTTCTCCTCCTCTGGCCAACAGAGGATATTTTCTTGGACATCTTCCCATACCGGCCTCCCTGAATGAAAACAAAAATAAGACCCCGCTCCACTTAATCCAAGTGTATAAGAAAATCCACTGTGTCTTGGCAATCACATGCTAATTGCCGACCCAGCCTTTGATATCCCTTTGTCTTTTTAAAAAGTGCATCAGGACATCAGGAGTAGTCCACTAACTCTACTGGGATGTGCACCTTAACTTGGGCAGGGTCTCAGGTGAGCTTGTACTGTAGCGGGGAGATTCTGCTCCAGAACTGCCCTGCTCTCCCCAGGCTGTGATTCCGCATCTGTGGGAGGCACAGAGAACGTTCTCAGTTCATGCAGGGGTTACGGAGTGGCTGCGAATGGATGTTCAGACGTTCGTGTAGAAGAGGAGGAAATTACTGCAGTCAACTCTGGTGTAAGAGCTTTAAACGAAGACCATAAATTAGTCATGTGGTAAGATCTAAGGAAGACAGGGTTCTGTTTCTGGGGCTGGTTTATTTTGGAGGGGTATCAGAAGAAACAAGACATAAAGAGAAACTGGTCAAGTAACATAAAGACTTTGAATCAGGGCAAACTAGAAGCCTGTTTTGCTAGAATTAGCCTTCTCTTGGATTATCAATATTCAAAGTCATATCTTTTGCAAGCAGGAGACTGAATGAGAACCCTTTGTGAAAGATAATTAATGTGTTTTTTTTTTTTTTTTTGAGACAGAGTCACACACTTTTGCCCGGGCTAGAGTGCCGTGACGTCATCCTAGCTTCACAGCAACCTCAAACTCCTGGGCTCAAGCAATCCTACTGCCTCAGCCTCCCGAGTAGCTGGGACTACAGGCATGCACCACCATGCCCGGCTAATTTTTTCTATGTATTTTTTAGTTGTCCAATTGATTTCTTTCTAATTTTAGTAGAGACAGGGTCTCGCTCTTGCTCAGGCTGGTCTCGAACTCCTGAGCTCAAACAATCCGCCCACCTCAGCCTCCCAGAGAGCTGGGATTACAGGCGTGAGCCACCGCGCCCGGCCTATTAATGTGTTTTTAAAAACCACTTCATCTTGTCTCGAGTAGTACCTCATACACGTGCACTAAAATTGAATGTTTAAATCCTATTGAGTAATCCTTGTTACCCCGACCCTAAAAACCATACCATAGTAATTCGTGTTAATTGTTAACATAATGCTTCATGTTCATTGTTAACATAAAGAAAATGGGCTGGACTGGGAAAGTGTCAACAAACATGTAGGGCTGGGAGAATTGGGAGAATTCAGTAGTATAAGGACATGGAAAGTTCAGTGGATGGATAGTCTGCCTTGTGATGACTGTAAGAGAACTGGGGTACGCTGCAGTAGGAATGAGATCCCGGGGTGGAGGGATCCTCCTTTGCATAATGAGTGAGAAGAATATTCTTTGCATAGAGGCAGTAAACACATTGCTCTGTTGCAGGACATCTGTCTGTTGGTCTGGCCTTTGTGTGGGCTGTGTCTTGATTTGGTCAACATGGCCTGTACCTGCAAGGTATGTAAAATCCAGTCCTGGAAAGCTGGCTCCTCCAGAGGTGTTGGGCAATTGGGGCCGGCTGGCAGCCAGCTTCTGATGTGGTTCACTGCCTGGCTCATACCTCTCAGGTGCTGGAGAGATGGTGCGATCCAGTGGCCCCAGGCTACCACCAAGGTGGGCAAGATGCCACCGCCTTCTGAGCCGCCCTCTTCTCTGTCTTCAGGAGCCCAGCATGCGTGGGCCGTGGCTTTCCAGTTCTTCAGGCTGGCCCACTTGTGGGGTATGTTGGGCGAGGTTGCCTCAGCCTGGCTTCTGTCCATTTGATAAAAGGAACTATGAATTCTGGGAGTCTTCCTTGCGGGTATGTTTAGTCCAGTATCTCCTGTGAGATAAAATCAACATGTAGCACATATATACTCTTTGTTTAACTACTGTTTTTCTGTTGTTTCCTTGGTTTATTTTGGGTATTATGAATCTCAAATGAGTAGGCTTGGATGGGAGTTTTCTTCTGGCTGATGCAAAGATACAGTGCTAATGCCGTGTCCTGTTGTACGGACCCCTGTGTTATGCAACTCACCTGGGTGATCTTGGGAACCCTACCCTATCTGAATGTCCTTAACTCGATCACGTGGCAACATGTCTTTCACCGTATAAGGTAACACATTTATAGGTTACAGTTACTAGGCTATGGCCACCTTGGGGGCTTGTTATTCCACCCACCCCAAGGGTCCTGGCGAGGAATTGGTGCAGTTGGCAAAGAAGGAAACCTCTATATGGACCTGGAGTTAGGTGGCTGGGGTGTTGTGGGGAAGGGGGGGCAAAGCTAAGCCAAATATCACAGCCCTACCTGTTTGCACAAAAGGATGTTTCCTTGGGAATAGGGGAAGAGGCTCTGAGGTGAAATTTGGTAGAACTTCATCCTCCCAAAATCACATGACACTGGTTTGTTAAATTAAATTTTGGTGCAGCCCTAAGAACGGTACTTGAGAGAGAAAGAGAAGAGAGTGGTTTATAAAGGGTTCCCATGTGAGTTTGTGTAAAGGAAGAATCCCGGCATGGTGGGAGGAAGAGCAAAGGTTCAGTGGAGATTGACACAGGGCTTCAAAGGTCACCGGAAGGGCATGAAGGCAGCCTATGATGATGGTGGCTCCCTCTCCGCCCTCCTTGTACAGTGTCTTGGGTTGGGCACCCTCCCCTATCTGTGAGTGGCAGGTCTGTAGCTCCCGAGTGTGCAGGTGATAATATCTAGTCGCTGGACCATGGCTTGTAGGCAGCCTGCAGGACCTGAGGAGGAGTCCTGAGGAAGGTATGTTCATAGAATGGAGATAATGCTTCTAGAACCATCATGGATGTGTTTTCTACTAGAAATGATTTTGCAAATGTCAATTGGTTCCTTGGCTGGCCTCTGACAGTATAACTTTGCACCATATGGAATTGCCATTTTTGGATTTATTTAGAGTTATTAAGTAACATCATGGAGAAACAGGTTCTAGGTAAGGATCTTAAAGGCACAATTTTGGAACAAGTATAGATAGTTGGGTACCTAGATTATATCATTCATGCCAAGGTCTCAAAACGTAGAATAAAATGTATTTCTGTCAGGTTCTTCTTTTTTATATCCAGTTGCCAAGATTAAGAAATAAGTAGTTTCATCCAAGTTCCAAGGAGGACTTACAGGATGAAGGCCAGTTGCTGCCACAGCATGTGGCCACTGTTGGGTGTGGGCTGTGGGCTTGGGGTCCTGTCATAACAGAGGCTATGCAGAGATGGTCTTGCAGCAGCCTTGGAGTTGCGTGGGCGTTACGGGCTCTCTGGATACTATTCGTTGTACCTATTCCCCAACCTATTTTGGCGTTGGGAAACTTGAGATCAAGTTCTCAGTCAGCAGTAGTTTCAAAGCATTGTTGAGAAGACCGCCTGTTCAGGTGCCTCTGTTTTTAAGTGGCTATGACATTGGACTGTAATTCTTAACTTGAATGTGCTTTTGTGCTGGGCGATCTAATGGCATGCCTCCTTCCAAAGATAGTGTTTCAGTAGTGGTGGAAAAGCCTTCCTCCTCCTTGGGTGTGGAGGGCAGTGATCAGCTTCTACTCCTTGATAGAAACTTAGCTGGTGCCCCAGAATTTGCATGAAACCCCCAAGGAGCACCAAAAAAAGGGCATCCCACCGAACTGAGTAGAGGGAAAGGCATCTTAATTCTACTTGCATTTATTATCCCAGAATTGTTTGGGGGTGGGAGTTAGCTTCAATCTTAAAAATCCACCCAGGGATCTTGTGATACTAGAACAGTGTTAGCCAGAGAGTAGAACTTGATTTGGGCGGCTCCTTATTTTGAGTAGAGCCTGTGTGCTGGACGGCGTGGCCAGGGAGGGGCTGGTTTCCGGAGACAGACACAGCGCATCGAGCAGAGTAGAGACTTCTGGTTGCCAGCTCTGTCCTTTTATGAGGTGTCTAGAGTCAGCTCCCGGGAGAGGAGGAGGCCAAGATGAGGTAACCTGGTTCTGCAGGTCAGCAGGGAGGTTCTGCCCTGGGGCTGTGTGCCCAGCCCTCTGATAATGCAGCATTTTCGCTTTAATGCATCTGCAGTGTGGATTATACTATTAATTACTGCTGGACAAAAAGGGATTAGTGCAGCTGGCACACACTCCCCTCTGCACTTTCACACTTCTCCTTTGCTAGGGAACGGCCAAAGGGCAGTAGGTTTCCCTGTAACCCGTCTTTTGTTTTAGTGGCAGAGATGGTAGCTATTAAATGTCCTGTGCTCATGAAGATGGGTGAAGAAGGGACAGTGCAGAGGCTTGGACTCCACTGGGTGCAAGGGCGATGGGGGCGGGGCAGGTCCCTTCCCCAGTGCTGGGTGTTCTGTGCCAGGCTCTGAGAGTGTCTACCAGATGGCTAGTCCCCAGCAGGGAGAGTTGCTGTGCCCTGCAGCCACTTGCTCATCGGGGGTCTTGCTCTGTGGTGGGAGCTGAGTGCATCCTTCCCATGGGGCATGCCTGTCTCTGTGTGAGTGAGTGGAAGCCCCCAGGTGCTGTGTACCTTTATGAGTTTCTTAAATGGTCAAGTAGCAACAGAAGGATGACTGTGCCTTGTGCTGCTGGAGGGTGGAGATGTTGGTAGCCAGCAATGAGCTAATGACCTTGTATTTAGAAACATTCTGAATTCATAAGCTGTGGAGCTTACCACCTTATTTTTGCATAAAACGTTATAGATTTTAAGTAATATATGATTATGTTTTCTATTTTTCCTATATTCAGGCTAGTATACTCATTTTTCATCCATATGGAATGAATTTTTTTTAAATAGATGAAGCATTAAATAACCACATCTCACTAATAATGCTCCCAAGAGTGCATAACTTGGTGGTGTTTGCAATTACACACAGTGTAATCTGTTGTGTGTGCAGGCGTGTGGATTTCTGTTTACTGGCATCCTTCATTATATGGTAACATAATATACAGAATTTCCCAGTTGCAGAAATTAGAAAGTGGGGAAACAGATTTTTTCAACATAAATTGGAAAACTGATTTATGGAGTTCATTTTTTTCTTTTCTTTTTTTACTTGACAAAGTTTGTGGGAAGGAAGGGATTTGACATGGCATAATACTTACAGTCACAAGTTAATTAATTTGGGATTGAAATTCATTTTCAGTATTAGTGGAGAAGTTTGCAGCTACCAGGATACATGATAAAATGGGAAAGGCTAGGTGAGGAGGTGGAGGAAATTTGGAGTTAGACCATCTTCTCAGCTGTATGTCCATGAAGTTCAGGTTTCAGAATGGTAGCCTGGTTGAAACCTGATTAAACTTTTCTTTTTAATATACTTTCTTTTTCTTGATGCTCTTAATTCTTCTGAACTTGAAGATTACAGAAGAGAGATCATTTTTTTCCCTCCAGCCTTCTCTAGTCACAGATGAAATCATCTTGGGGACAAGTCTTACTCAATGAAACCACGTCTCAGTGTCATCAAAGTATGAAATTTGGTTATATACTTAAATAGTGTATCTGGGATGATTTTATTCCATTTATTGAGACATGGCTTTGCTTCTTAAATCTTTAAAGAGACAGTATATGCCCCTGATAGAATTTTTGGGAGGTACAGAAGAGACTTCCTTTTCCTTCCCCCACCCTGTGCTGCTGATCTGTGAACCTCTCAGTTCCCCAGAATAAGCTGTGGTTATATTCCTTCTAGGAGGGTATCTGTGGATATGGCCATCGCAGCATTGTATGAGAAGTTTTTTTTTTTTTTACTACTTAAACATTAAGTCGTGTTTTCTATTTAAAGGTGTTTTAAAGGTTTTTTTTTTTCCCCCTTTGCCAGAGTTTCTGCATCTTCTTTCAGAGATGTTTTCATCTTCCATAGAATACTAAATGTTAAACATGTTAATGAAATCCAGTTACTTGAAAATTTAAAAATATTCTCCTAAATCACACTTGAGTCAAAGAGGAAATGAAATTACGGTTACAGAATCATTAGGAAGTGTTGAGAACTCTGTATATCTAAATATATGGGTTATTACCAAAGTTATACTCAGGGGCACATTCAGAGCTTTAACTCCTTTCATTATTAAATAAAAGAAAATGAAAATAAATGAGTTAATAACTATTCAACTCAAAAGAATAAAACCTAAAGACAGCTGGAAAAAAGCATTATAAAATATAAGTGATATTCATGAATTAGAAAAATGGATAACCATTGAACTGATAAATCTAAGAGCTACGTATTTGGGGAAAAAAGATGAAAGAAACCACTGTCATGTCTAATTGAGAAAAGAGAAAACTGAAATATGTAAAACTAAAGATGAGTTGATATCCCAGAAAAAAGAGTAACAAATAATATTGAAAGTAGTTACTTTGTAACATAAAAAACAGTAACTTAAAATACAACAACTTTGAAAACCTCAGCGACGTGGCTGTTCTAGGGAAGTGATTCAGAAGTCTGAAACTTTAAACCAGGAACTAGAGAAGAAACCGAACATCTAAAAAAAAAAAAAAAGCTTCCAAAAAGGGCTCTGGATACAAGAAGTTTAATGGATGAGTTATTTTAAACTTCGGGGGATGAAATAATTGCCTGCTAAATAAACTGTTTCAGAGCATAGAAAAAGAGATAAAAGCATCCCAATTGATTTTACAAAGCTAGCACAACTCTGGAAACCAACACCATTGCAAAGATTTTACAGGAAGAATGCTCAGGCATGAGTATGGATGTAGAAATGCCAGATAAAACAGTTGCAGACTGAAGTGAGCAGTATTTTAGAAGAATTATAACCACATAGGGTTTATCCTGGAAGTGTAAGAAGGACTTAGAATGACTTCTCTTGAAATAATCATGTAAGGAGAGTAAGGAAGAAAAACAACACAACTGGCCCTTCCATCCCTGGGCTAGTTTCAAACAACCATGAATAGAAAATATCTGGGGGGAACCAAGTGGCGTTTCTACTGAACATATACAGACTTTTTTTCTTGTCATTGTTTCCTAAAAATACAGTTTAACAAATATTTGTATAGTGTTTAAGTGTATTAGTTGTTATAAGTAATCTGGACTGATTTAAAGTATACAGGAGATTGTGCATGTGTTATATACAAATACTACACCATTTTATGTTAGAAACTTGAGCATCCACAGATTTGGGTATCTGCAGCAGGTCCCGGAACCAAACCCTGGCAAATAGCAGGGGACAACTCTGTGTGTGTGTGTGTGTGTGTGTGTGTGTGTGTGTGTGTGCGTGATGCATTTGATCATTTTCTACCCGTATTCCTAATTTGCTTATTCGAATTTTTAAAAAAATCAAGTTGGAAAGAGACTGCTTTAACTTGATGAAGAAACCAGCAGCCAACAGCTTCCGACTCAATAGTGAGCCACGAAAGGAAGCATTATGGAACTAGGAAGAAAACAAAGGCTGCCCAATATACTCATTTTTTTTCCTGCCTTATTGACTTGGCCAGGATGTACAAACCAAAGTCAAATAATGGTTAAAAAGAAACAATGAAAATTATTTGCAGACGTTACTGTCGTCTTAGAGCACCCAAGACACATTTAAACTGAATTAAGTAAGGAATTCAGTTACAAAATAAAAGTTTAAAAAGTAGCTTTCCCATATATACTGGAGAAAACTGAAACATAGATCACTCAGTGGAATGGAATCACATAGAAATTTGTCTGATAAAGGTAGCATTTCAAATAAGCGAGAGGACTTAAACATTCTAGATGAATTGGAAAGGTAAAAGTAAAACTGAAGTCACAAAAAAGCTAAAAGAAAATATTTGTTAATATTAATCTGAATATGGGGCAGGGAGGAGTATTAGGCCTGACCCTTTTAGTGAAGAGATCGTAACAGAAAAGATTGATTTGCAAAAAAACTTCCGCATGCTGGTCACTGACAGCAAACTAGAAAGGCATATGACAAACTAGGAAAAGATGTTTACATGCAATTGACAGTTTGTTTTAAATCTTTATTATATAAAGAGTTCTTAAAATCAATGGATAAAGATAGAAAAATAGGCAAAGAGCATGATTGGATAACTCGAGAAGAATAAATTCAGGTTGTCCATTTGAAGAGCCAAATGATACCTCATTGTTTTTAACTTATTTGAATACTAGTAAGATTGAGCTTTTTTTGTGGTTTTCAACCAAGATTTTTTTTTTGATGCAAAATACCTTGTTCTGGTGAGTGGGTAGAAAAACTGGTACACCCTTTCTGGAGGTGTGGGTGTCAGGAAACTTTAAAATAAGTTTTATTTAAATTTGTAGCTTGTTCCCAGCGAATTCCTGACTCCTCTCACTCTGTTCTACCTATTCTTTCTTGCCCATATCATATATCAGCTAGTAAAGTACCATGTAATTTTTAAATTTATCATTCTTGATTATTTACCCTGCTAGAATGTAAGTTTCACAAAGGCAGGGATCCTTTGTCTTTTTTTTTGGCTTTTACTAACTTATCTCTAATATCTGGAACAGGACTGGTGACCCAGCAACTCCATCTGTAATAAGGAAACCATGAGAGTCGTGCAAAAGAAATTTATAAAGATTTTTGTTACAGACGTTTATAACAGACATTTATAATAGTGAAAAATGGAAACAGTATAAACAATCTCACAGGGGATTGATTTAAACTGGTGCATCCATATGGCAGATTCTTATGTGGCTATTTAAAACTCCTGTCTCATGGTTATAAATGTGGGAAAACAGTGATGTAAATTAAATGGAAGGAGGCTCTGTGGATTTCAGTTTAGTTTTAAAAATATGCATAAAAGAGAGGCTAAAGAATACACATAACAGAGTATTAACTGAGTGGTTACTTCCAGCTGGTAGAAGTATAGGTTACTTTTAATACTTAGTTTTCTGAACTCTGAATAGTGAATAGCTATTACTTTTATAATAAGAAAAAATATATGCCCCAAATTTAGCAAGAATGTAGAATCGCTTGAATAGCGCTGGTCTGTGGCTGCATCTGGAAGCTTTTTGGAGATTATTCAATCTTGTGAATTAGCCAGAAGCTAATTTTAAAAAAATCAGCAAGAATGCTTCACAAAATGTCCTTAGGCTACTTAGCTTTAATTATTTATATTTACCATAAGCATCTATGGTATGTGTTTGTAAAATTAATGGAAGTCTTAGGGATGTGCAAGCTAGTAGCATCATCCAGGATATTTGAGGACACCTTTGCTCAGGTTAGCTGTCTCAGTGGAGATGTTTGTGCTGTCCTCCTGATATGTCATTGGATTTCCACATTAACTAGATTACACCTCAACATGAGCTGAATGGGGATGTACTGTTGCGAAAATGAGGATTTTTTTTTTCTATTCTCATGTTAACCAAGGGGGCAGCCTGTCTACTTGTCATCCTGTATCCCTGTGTTGGGGGGTTTAGGGGGACAGGTGTAGAAGAAGCTGCCAAATCACAGGAGAAATGTCTGCAAAAAGTGGGCCACCACTGAGTGTTGACCTTGGTGTGCCAAAAGAAAAGAAAAGATCAGAGTTACTGATGGGATTCTCCTGGCCAGCAACATACAACCAGTATGTTCAGTATGTTTAGGCTGCCATTTCCCAGCTCCTAAAGAGTCACATATTGTACTGGCTGGGGTTCAAATTCTATCTCTGCTTCTTTACGACTGTAGGTCTCGGTGTCTTTATCGGTAAAAGAAGGTTAGACAAAGTTCTCACTCTTCTTTTGGCTCTAACATTGAAAAGAAATCTGGTGTCTTTATTTTAAGGCATGAATTTTAGGTGTCTGTATGTCATCTGTGAGGATGGAGAGGCCCAGTGAGTTTTGTTACTTTCATAGTTCCATGGGCCCATTCGATGGCAAAAGTCACATGGTGAGGGGGAAGTGCCTATCCAGGATCAGTCTGGCCTAAGTGAGCTCTGCCAATTACCGGCTAAAATTATATCTTTTCATCTGCAAAATGGAGGGATGTGTTAGTTATTTATTGCTTCATAACAGATTAGTCCTAAATGTAGCAGCTTAAAACTATAAGCATTTATTATTTTACAAGAATACAGGTCAAGAATCAAGCTGTGGCTTAGCTGGGTCTCTGCTGCAAGGTCTCATGAGGATGCAATCAAGGTGTTGGCCAGGGCTGTGGTCTCATCTGAAGGCTTGACTGGAGATGAACCCGATTCTAAGCTCCCTGACATGGTTGTTGGTTGACAGGAATCAGTTGCTCAAGGGGTACTTGGATAGAGGGTCTCCTTGTTGTTCCTTGTTGGCTGGAGACCACCCTCAGTTCCTTGCCACATGGGCCTCTCCACAAAAGCAGCTTATAACATGGCACTTGACTGCCATGAGCGAGTAGGGGAGAGGTGCCAAAGACAGAAACTACAGTCTCTTGGTAACCTCATCTCAGAAGTGACACCCTATCACGTTTGCCCTGTTCCATGTGTATCCTGTTGGTTAGAAGTGGGTCACTGTGTACTCATGCCCAGGGCCAGGGGACTACACAAGGGTGTGAATGCCAGGAGCTAGCATCAGAGGGCTTCCTTAGAGGCTGCCCACCGGGGATCGTAAGGACTGAATGGGATGACGGTCTGTTGGTCAGTACCACTGTAGCTCCTCAGTGTTGGCTCTTGCTCCCATCCCCACCTCCAGTTTTAAAAGTGCTCTGTTTCTGGAGTTGGTGGGGCACAGTGGAGACACTAGGAGTGGGTGAGAATGTGGAGGGGGGTCTCGTCACACGTCGTGATGTCCACCCACCGTCCTCTTGCTGCGAGGCCTGGAAGTGTCTGCTAGCTGGTCTGTGAGGGCCAGAACTCCTCGCCCTGTGTCTGCGGGGTGTGGCCTGTCTAGTGTCATTTGAGAGGGAAACAGACGTTTGGCTGCTGAAAACATCCAGCGTGTTTCTGTGGCTTCGGCAGCTATTCAGAGAAACACCCAGGAGCTCTCTGGGAGCCTGTGGGTCGAGACAGAAAAGCTTCCCGAAGTTGTCCCTTTTTTGGTCTGAATGCCACCACTTATGCAGGCAATGAGGAGGCCTGCCTGGCACATCCTCTGGTTAAGGGATACTCCAGCGGGTCGAGCTGGGTGCCAGACATTGCCACAGCCCGAGGAAATGAGTAAGGAAAAAAATGGAAAGCAGAGTCCTCCCCCTAGAACAAGCTGAGCTTTGTGCAGAACAGGCTCCAAATATGAAAAGCCCATTGTTCCCGGATGGCTTTTTAATTAATGCTCACCACTCACACCCATCAGCTCACCAAGAAGAGCCGCCTCCCTCCTTCCATTCTCTGTGTGCTCTCCGGCCCTCAGTCCTCTCCCCAGTGCCTTGGGGACAGGTCGAGGGACCCTCGGGGATGGGAGGATGTGGGGGACAGTGCTGACAGATAGTGGTGCCTGCCCTTTCCTCCTGCCCAGGGTGCTTTGTTGGGTGAGCCTCCACCTGTTGGAGAGCAGCGCTCTGTTTCTAGGTTCAGAAGCCAGCCCTGTCCCCTGTGGGGCTCTGGGAACACAGCCCAGCCTCAGCCCATTCCAGTCCTTTCCTCCAAAGCTCTGCGTGCACCTTCTCTTGCCTACAGCCAAAACAACGAGCCAGAATTGAACAGTTTTCTGTACGTTTCCGTTTCCCCCAGATTGCCCTGCTCTTAGAGCTGAATCTGGATTTATGAGCCTGCAGAAGTCTTCAGCTTGCCAGCATTGCTTTCTAGATCAAACCCTGTGCCGCTCTGGGTAGGGTGGTTACGGATGCCGAGGAGAGAAAGTGAAGCACATACTTACAGCAGGAAGAAAATGGGCTGATGCAAGAGTTGCCACCAAAATGTATGTGTGTCGTGGGCTCACCTGGGACCCCAGCCTGCTCTGGCATCGGAAGTTTGTTCCATTTCTGTCTTGTGGTCTGTTTACTAGAGTGGGGTCCTTTCAGTGCTCAGGACAGATGGACCAGCCCTGAGCCAGTCCTGCCCAGATCTGGACTGAGCCTACACTGTCTTCTGGTTGACAGTCGCTGGGAGCATGCCTCACAATTTTGTCTCCCATGGAAATTTTTCTTCTGTTTATAGTAACTCCCATGCCTGTGGATTTGTCCCCTGTCCATCTGTGTCTTAAGATTCTACAGGCTCAACCTTAGTTATTCTGTGTAATTTCATCGTATACATCGTGTGCGACTGGGGCAGAGATAATTCAGCACGATCTTGAATTAGGTCACGATTAGAGTCTCGTGGTCATAACAAGCCGACACGGAGATGTTTATATGGCTGCCATAGAGTTAACTGGGTGTCACTGTGAAGATGGTGGCTTTTCAAGTTATAGGGTTATGAGGATTTTAAATTAAGAAACCCCAGGGGTCTAGTTTAATGGTGGACAAGCCCTGGAGAGAAGATCTGATGGAACCGATAAGTTGTACATGATTCCTTGAAAGTCTGTTAACTCCAAGCCCAGGCAGCTTAGCTTCTTGACATGTCACCAAATATAATTGTTAATGCCGTGGGAAAGAATCCGGAGGAGGGGTAAGTTCTGTGAAGTCTACGAGTGAGAACAACAAGCATGAATTATTACAGTGAAGCCAGATTAGAGTTACGTTTTCAGTTCTCATCAGCAGAGGAGCCAGTGTTTTAGATCGTTGCTACACGTGACTCCTGAGCACCTAAAATGTGCCTGGTCTGCCCTGAGCTATGCTGTGTTAAACACACACCAGATTTCCCAGGCTTAGTTTGAAAACAAAGAGAAACTGTCTTAATAAAATCTAGATTGATTACATTTGAAATAATATGTTAGACATACTGGGTTAAATAAGATATATTACAATGAATTTCACCTATTTCTTCCCATCCCTTCCTTTTTTTAAAAATGCGGCTACTAGGAAGTTTAAAATTATGTATGTGGCTCTCACTTTAAATGAAGGATTTAGATGGAAGATGGTTAAAGAGGGGAGCCCCCAAAATGTGTGAGTTACGGTTCTTGGTCAGTGAACTTTGTGGAAAGTCACGCGTGGCTCTAGGTGGGAGTGCTGTGAATAATTTCACGGGGGACGATCTATATTTGCTTTTTGGATTAATCCACCTTAGAACTTCATCAGATCGCGTCCCTCCAGCTTTGGTCTAACTGTGAAATTGTGAGACAGGTGTGTGGCCAGGAGAATGAGTCGCCCCACGTCCTTGGTGAGGCAGAGGCTGCGGGGCCTTGCTTTGGGAAGCTGATGAGGGTAAGGGCGGTTACTCAAGAGTTGGAGCTGCCCTCCAGGGAAAAGAACTGTTGCTCAACTGCAAGACCTCAAGGGAAGGCAGCTATTGCTCAAACAGTCCTCTGGACCCTCTGACTCCAGTCGTTCAAGGTACACAGCCCAGGGGCAAGACAGCACCATTGAATTCTTCGGCGGTATGAAGGCTGCCGTGATATGTAAGACGGAGATCTCACCCCCCCTAGATATGCATGGGTGCGATAGCACAGTTTCCCTTGGAACCTGTCTGTGAAGGTGCAGAATGCTTGTGCAGTGTGACTTCATACAAAGCAAAGTTTGCCATTTTTGATTTCCTTTCTCAGGGTTGGTTGGGAGTGTCTCTTTTTGAGCAGGGTACAATGGTTCTCCTTTAAGAGCATCAAGATCTTGCCCCCCTGCACAGAAGGCAGGTGGCTTTCTTGGCCACGCTGAATGTCCAGCCTCACTCTTGGCTTTTATCAGCTGAGAGGTCAAGGGTTCACCATCCCACTTGTCAGTGGTAATATCTAGAGGGCTAGCAAAACAGATTGGCCTTAAGCTTCCTTTAAGTTTGCCTTTGTTGTGATCCTGCATCCAGAGTACTGGTCAAACCAGTCTATACCTGGCTGATGCTTATCGATAAAGTAAACTTAACTCTGTGGCCAGAAGCAGTCCCTAGCATCTGGCAGCTTAGGTTCACCAGGTGAAACTGCCAGAACTCTGTGATTGCATTGCACGGAGAGTAGCATCTCTTTATGTAAGACTCTGGGGCCGTGTCCACACAGAGGGGAACCGAAGCCCTCCGCCCCTTCCCACCTTGTAGGCTCACAGCCAGTGTGGAAGCGTACCTTGTTCCAGGATTTATCTCTTTTCATAGAGAGTCAATGGATAGTTCTTAGCATATTGTACTTGCTACAATATTAGCATATTGTACGTATTGTCTCCGTAACCACATGGGTTGTAGATTCTGACCCTTTATCAAGGACCTCCTTGGTGCTCTGAAGACACTGATTTATAGAAGATGAAAAGACGCAGTCTCTGCCCTTATGGAAGCCATGTCTAGTTGGACTAATAGTTATCCGCACAAATAATTACCTACATTTAGGGGCTTAGGAGAAGTAAAGGAACTTACGAATAAATGTCCATAGGTAAGAGGAAAGCCAGGATAGGACAGTGCCTCTTAGGCAGCAAATTGAGAAATTCCAAATCCTAAGGGCCCGGCCGGCCAGGATAATGCTGATGTTTATATGTGTTTTCAGTTTGCACTGTTCTGATATGTGCCCATTCGACCCTCTTAACAATCTCAGAGGTTGTTTGGCCAGGCCAAGACTTTCCCTGCGTTCACAGTGAGATGCTGAGGCCCCGTGACGTCATGTGCTTTGCCCACGGTCTTGCGGCTGGGGAGTAGCAGGACCCAGTGTGGGGTTCGTAGGCTGATCCCCGTGTTCTTGCTGCACACCACGCCACATCCCTGGCTCACGGGCTCTGCAGAAGCTTGGAGAGCTCTGACTGACAGCCTTTCGCGTATTTTGTATTAGAGGAATTTGGGGGCCGGCCTTGGGAAGAGGAATAATGACATCTGTGGTTGTGGTTGTGATCGGAGGGACAAAGAAGGTGTCCATCAGAGAGGTTTGTGCCAGCGGCTTAATTTCCTTTATTTCAGGACTGGAAGTTATTTAAATTACTTTATAGACTTCCTGTTTCCTTGCGAGAGCTCATTAAGTCCAGGTTGAACTGCGTGCTGCCTGGCCATGATGCAGCGCCCAGACCTGCAGTTCCCATTCCGTCCTCCAGGGCCCCAGCGTGGACAGGCGCATGCTGAGAATGGAGACCTTTTAGTAGACGTCTAGTTATGACTTCACATGGGTGGTTTTCCTTGAGGGTAAAGAATTGCCTAGTACTCTGGACCTTGCAGACCATTTTCTGAAACTGGTTAATGTCACGATCATGGTAAGGAGCAGTGGCGGGCACTGGTCTCATCTGGCCATAGGAATGGGAGCCCTGTCTAGTCTCTGGTGGCGGGAGCACAGCCTCGACTGAACGACGGAGCGTTAGAAGCAGATGTGTGTACAATGACGGCTGAGGATTCTGCTGGTGGTCAGGAAAATGCGCTGATGTAATGGTGGATTATGTTAACCCTCTATTTTACTTGATGGGAAGGATTCCAGAATTGTGCTACAGCTTCTGAACCCTGCCCAAGGGCAGCTCTTCAACAGATAATGTATGTGTTGAGATGATTTACCATTAAAGATGGCAAGGAAATAACTTCAGATGACCAGGAAACACCCCCCACCCCTTGCGCATCTTTAATTGTTCCATCAGGGGGAAGCCTCAGCTCAGCACTGGGTCTGTTGCAGAAGCTAATTAGAAATAATAGCTACAACAGACAGGTGTTAGGAGCGAACATAAATGGTGTCAACGTCAAGAAGGTGTCACTGGCTCCCTGCAGATGTGTGGGCCAGCTGTGAGGCAGGGAAGCCCATGTTGCTTACCTGCCAGCCACTTGGGGAAAGGTAGAGGTGGCAGAAACTGGATGGCCTGCCACGTCAGGACATTCTTTGACTCGATGACTTTTGTTCCTTGGTTTGAGGTTCTTTTAATGCACCGATATGTGTGTCCTGTTGGTACTCAGCTGCAGCTGGTCTAGACAGTCTTGGAGGAATCCCAGGAATTACCACACCTGCGGGATGGGGTGAGGAAGTCATTCTTTCCTGGTAGGCAGACAGGGATCTTTCTAAAGATGGAAGTAATACAGTGACTTAAATATAACCTGAGTCAGACTTGCATGTCTGAGTGAACGCTGAGTCTTAAATATTCATTTACAATGGTAAAGTCTGTAATTTCTTCATAAAGAATTCTAAAATAATAAAGATGACCTGGTAGGCAAAATTCACTTGTATTTTCTAAAAGCTTTTGATAAGGTCCCTCATAAAAGATTAAGAGAGAACAAAACCACAGTGTGGCGCAAAGTCCTTGTTGTGGATTAAAAAGTGATTAAGTGATAGGGAACAGAAGAATTCCGGTGGAGACCCACTGCTTGTAGTGGGGAGAGGTTAATAGAGGGGTGTCTGAGGAGTCTGTTGTCAGGGCCAGAGTTATTAAGTATATTAATTGTTTGGAAAAGGAAATGGAGGGTGAATTAGTGCAATCGGCTGCTGCTACCCTAGTTTTTGTAACTGGAGTCAACCCAGAGAGTCTCTACAGCCTTGAAGACATTGGGGAATCGGTTGGCGCAGTGGCAGAGAAAACGAAGTCTGAAGGACTCTACAGTGTAATTCAGACTGGCAGAGAGTCCAGTGCACGTAGGAAAGTTGCCGTGGCCCCTGCACTTGCTGCCTCTGCTGAGAAAAGAGGTTCAAGAGTTATCATGGGCAACAGCAGTTCACCGAAGGGGCTTTTTTAGTGCGAAGCAGAGAAAGGAAATTGGAATGGGGTTGGGCTTGAAAAATAAAAGATTTGCTTAGGAAGGACGAAAGAGATGCTATTAGACATCTCTCACTGTCCTGTTAGAGAGAGGAGGGACAATTCTTTAGTCTGACAATGTTCTCTTTTGTGTAGTTATAGTTACTTTTAGAGTCGTGAGGAGGGCAGCCTGCTATGTACGGAAGTGCTCACCCCTTTATTTCTCAGTGGGGACTTTGCGTGTTATTTCAAAACATGTTACCTATGTGTAGGCAACTGTTGGGGGGTACTGTGGACAGGTATGGTGGAATTACCAAATCATAGCAGGCAACATTACAGATCTCTTAGGGTAGATCACATGGCCTGACATCTAGAATCTTCCAAGGTGAACAGTGGGGCATCCCAGCTGTTTGGGGAGAGGAGTGATTTTGGCTGAATGGGTGATGTGGGTGTCCCAGGGGAGGGTGCAGGCCAGCTGAGCAGGGGACCTGTCATTGTGTGCCCTGCCTTTTTGTGGTTCTTTTCGATGCCTCTCTAAGGCTACTTGCTGTGTTCTTTCTGTGGCTGAAATGAAAGTTTCTGCTGCATGGTCATCTACCTTGAGAGCTTGTACCTTCCTGAATGGGCTTTTACAGACAAGCCATAGATTTCTTTCTCGGCCACTCTCCTTTATTTACTGATTTGCTTTTGTAGCTGTCTGTCTCCTTACCAGAGTCCCATTTTAATTAAAACCTGGAAAAATGCTGGCCTTCCTCAGAAATGTTGCTGAGTCCCTCCTTTTGGCTGTGAGCAGATGCCTGTGTGTGGGTTGGGGTCCCTGACGACCCCCCCCCCCCAGGGAATTTTTGCAATCTTGGTCCAGCGTAGTTGGAAACTGCAATTACTACTTGGTCGCTAATTACCCCGCCTAGCATTAGATCAGTTTACAGAGGGAGCTTGGAGCCTGTCAGCAAAGGTCAGCCGGAGGTCCTCTCACTAAACAGCCCTCTTGTGATAGCTGTACAAGGGAAAAGGCATTCATAGGGGAAGGCTGGGGAGTCAGCTTGCGGTGGGGTGGGGGCCGCAGGATCCTGGCTGGGGGGGATGGGAGAGGCAGAAGTGCTATTGATGACTAAAGAGGTCACCCAGGCTCAGAAAGCTTGGAGGAGGGCGGAGAAACCCTTTCATTGGGAGACTGTGCTTTAGCAAGGAGGGAGATAGATACTTAGAGCAAACCAGGACCTGCCAGTTGGTGACTTTTAATGGTTAACGCTGTTAGAAAAGATCAGTTCAGGGACGGCCCCTGAGAGGGGCAAAGCACTCCCAGCTTGGCATCATTTTTGCTCTGTCTTGATACCACCTGTACTGTATTATTTGCTTTGCATTTTTCTTCTAATGGGCTCCTCTGTTAAAACCATAAATACCTGCTTTTGCATCATTCTAAGCAGCTATAGCTGAGGAACCACGGATCTGTGCCAGTTGTATTGGCTCGAGTGAACATTAAAATAGATAATTAGAATTTAAAATATTCACTCACTGTTGCCTGGAATCATCTAGCCCGTGGCCAGCGATGTGTGTAGGAGCCCCCGGGAAATAATGATGGAAGAGACGCTGGGCTGGAAGTCTGAGTGCTCGTTTGCAAGCCCAGCGTTGCTGTCTCGTGAGGTGTGTGGCTGTGGGCAAGTCTCTGCCACTCTGAGCCTTAACAATGAGGATATGGCCTTTGTTGGATTGTTGTGCAAATGAAATGAGAACATATTCTTTCTCTCTTTCGCTGTGTGTTTGTATATAAATATTAATAGCTAACACCTATTAAGCCTCTGCTGTGTTAAATACTTCACTATCTCATCAGTCCTTAGCAACCCTTTGGGGTAAATGTGATTCCTGCACCCATTAAACATTATAATGAAGCTGAGGCCCACGGTAGGCTGAGAATTTACAGCTTTTAGATGGCCTCTGCTGGGGTGCAAGCCCAGAGCATAGACTCTTAGCCACTGCATAGTAGTGCCCCTTTATTTCTGGGGGGTATGTTCCAAGACTCCCAGTGGATGCCTGAAACCGCGGATAGTACCAAACCTTACGTATACTATGTTTTTTTGCTATACCTGCATACCTATGATGAAGTTTAATTTATAAATTAGGCATAGTAAGAGATTAACAATCATAATAAAATAAAACAATTATAACAATATACTGGAATAAAAACTATGGGAATATCTCTCTCTCAAAATATCTTACTGTACTGTCCTGCGGTAACTGGAGCCTTAGAAAACGAAGCTGTCCTCTGCTGTACTAACTGTCCTGTACTGTACTAACACCATACTATACATACTGTACTCCATAGAGGACTTCTTTGTTACAGACCTACTTGAAGGTATTAGTTTAATGTCTCTCTGATACCTGTTGTTGGGTGCATCATTAAAACAATTGTTTAAATCAGGAAGGACTGGAAAGAGAAGAGTGTTCAGCTCCTCTCAGGTGGATCTCTTCTAAGATCCCTGAGCAGCTGCATCGAGATCCGGAGTGCTCAGTTCCAGTCCTCTGTTTGGCCCATCCCTGGCTGGGACAGGCCTGGACTTCACCATAGCTCGCCCCTCCAAATCAGGGCAAGATCAGTATGTGGCTGATGGGGGCCTCGCCGGGGTACGATGTGTTATGTTGATAACATTCTTGCAGTCTGAGACATGGGCTTCCGAGCAGTTTCAGAACTGTGTGTTCACTCTCTTTACAGGTACAACTCGTTTCCCCAGCATTAAAGGCCAGGACCCAGGAGAACACTGTGCCATCCTAAACCTCAGAAATTGCCAAGGGACAGCACTGGGAGGTTTCGCGTTTTCCCCTCCGTCCCTTGAGGTGGAACTGCGCTGCCCCACGCTGCTGTAGTAGGGAGTGTGCCCCCTCGCTGGACTGCTCAGTCTGAAATGGGACAAGATTCAGCACTTCTTCGATTTGTTAACAAATGAACAGAAAGAAAAAAAACCTTGTGTCATTTTGTAAGTTAGGAAAGTTCAGCTAGCGAGGTCCAGTGAATTGGCCATGGAAGCCTTGTTAGGGGAAGATTTGGAGAGAGAGAGCTTGGGCCTTTCGACTGCTAATGCCTCTTCTTTTCCCAAGTCAGAGGAGCCCCAGGCCTGCGCATGAAACATGCTTTTATAAAACCAAATTTTTACTGAACTTCCACCCCCTGGGTGCTGACTAACACCACTTCCCCTCATATAACTTCACATTCGTGTAATTAACATATAATTTGATACCTGGAAATTCATGCAGGGTGGAGCTGGAAAGGATTACTCAGCCTTTGGCAATTCAGACTCTCGGGTTATAGAACTCTGTGTGCTGCGTCCTGGTTCTCCTGTTACTGCGAACTTGTTTTGCCAATATCCTTGCTGCATATTTCTTCCTTCTGTCCCGTAAAGACGCGTGAAATGGTTGTACAGTTTGTTTTTATCCTTTAAACAACCGACATTGTTGACGTACTCTCATCAACTACCCAGTTCCCTAGTACGTGTGTTCTTAGCTTGCTTTTCCCATTGGCAGGTGGAATTTGATGATGCCATAGTTTATTTCACTTCCTGCTTCTTCGTCAAGGCAGTGCCATCAGTATTAAAAAATGCAGTAAGTAATTATCAGTGAAGAATAAAGATGAAAAATTACAACGACTTAGCAATTTAAATTTATGGTGTATGATGATGGTTATAAGTTTTGTTGGAGAAATTATTTATTGTGTTGACACATATATTAACGTAGGGGAATTATAGTTCTTAATGTATATGATACCTGCCCATTTAAAGATATAAAGTCTGGCTGAACCCTGACCCATTGCTGGGAATTGGTTAGCACAATTGAAAGCCAATCAGGATATCTTGGAAATGAATCTTATGTCCGCATTTTTTTTTTTTTTGAAAGAAGACATTTTAGCAGTGCAGATGGAAAACTGTATATGGTGTGAACTCAGAGGAAGGAGTAGAGTAACTCCCTTAAACAGTTGTGGCAGATGGGCTCCAACCTGCATGGTGACTCTCGATGGTCACGGCTTCCTGGTCCAGTGGCTTGAGAAGGACCCTGAGTCCATGTCCCAGCCATGCATGTTCCTTGTGGTCGGCTGCAGGGAAGGGGGCAGCAGGGGGAGTGTTCCCTGCCCTAGATTGTGCTTGTGAGCCTTTTAGGGTTTGAGAACTTGACTTTGGAAAGCTTCTAAATTTGTTCCTAGTGGGTTGATTTATTTTGTTGAGGTCAAATTAGAGCTAATGGCCCTAATGGTTTACAATGCTCCTAAATGGTTCTTAGCACTTAGGCAGGCTCTGCTGGCCATTGTGGGCGGGTTTCCAAGTATGGACCATATCATTCTTAGGGTATATTTTTTGTTGAAGTTATTGTTTTAGAGGACAGCTTATATATGGGCAAGTGAGGTTAAAAGGTAACAGCAGAATTAGTCACACTTAGTATTAAGCTTTCTTTTGGTATGAAATCCAGGGAGGCATTTGTTAACATGAGCCCCGTGGGCATATGTGAGTGAGTAGGGTGTCCAGCTTGGAATTGAGTAGACGGTCGATGGTGGTTTGTCCTTTGCCGCTTTGCTCAGAAGCATATTGTTCATGACATGCCGTAAATAGGGAAGCCTCACATTTCCTCCGGCCATTCCTGGTTGCCAAATCGTTCCTGTAAGAGCAGGTAACCGGGTTAGACGCATCCCTGGTGCTTCTCTTCCAGCCACGCTGTGGTATCTGTGAGTTCATGGCAAGGTCTTTGGCAAAGCGATTATACTGTACATAAAACTGGCTCCAGTTTTCTGATTTCTGTGTGATTGGGAGTAGGTGGGGCAGAACCAGGTGTCTACAAAGGAGCTGCGTGTCTCTACGGGTCCACGAAATTGAACCACGCATGTGTACGCAGGCACACTCTGTGGGCAGTGACCTCCCAGGGCTGCCGGATGCTGCTGAAAAGGGAGAGAATCAGGAGGGTTAGAGGTTTCCCCACCTAAGCTGAGGTGGTGGCGGCATGGTACAGAAGGGAGCACTGGGGAATGATTTCTGCATGCTTTGCTTGGAGAAAAACCAGCAAACAAAAAGCTGCCTCCAAATCATCCTACTTGGGCCCATCAACTCTCAGAGCAGTGTCCCCTAACTTGCAAATGTGATGTTCAAGGTCAGGTTCAGTTGGATTCTATTACAGGTACAGTCCCGTTGACTGCCATGGATTGAGCGAATGCTCCTGAGGGTTGAGTGAGAGATGGGGGCTTAGCCTTCCAGTGGCTAATGGAATGGCTCCTGGATTCTTCTTAAAATGTGGGTTCTTTTCCCACCTTTCTCCCTCCGAAAACACACTCTTGGTGTATTTGCAGAGCTTTGCAGTCCTGAGGCTACCGTACTTCATCTCAGGTCTCAATGGGTTTTTCCTTGAGCAGTTTGAAGAACTTTGTTATGCTCCCTGTGAGCTGCTTGCTTCTATTGAGAAAAATCTCCACATTCTGGTTCATCTTGAGCATGACATCACAACATGGGGGCCTGGGATGGTAATCCAAAGATTTGGGTCTCGAGGCAGACAGCTGTGTTTGTGGCCAAGCAGGAGTTAATTTCCGCTGCTAATAAAAACTAAATGGGTGCATTGGGCATGCTAGAACTTGAGACCTGGGCCTGGTTCAGCAGCCGAAGTCACCATGGTGTGGGCGGAAATGCATTCTAGAATCGGCGTTTGACCGTGTTCAGTTAGTTCCATGGCCACCAAGTTCTCCAGAGAAGTTTTAATTACAAACCAAGGTGGTGTGGTTTCTCAAATGTGTTGTAACAAATGGATGTCAGCCCAAGGAGCCCTGAGCAGCCCCCCTGTGTCGATAAAACCCCACAATTATCACATGGCCGGCTCTGAGGAGGAAATCTGAACGCCCTGAGTGGCTGTCGGCTGTGCTTCCGTCCTGCCTTTCCTGGAGCTGGGGGCAGGGAGGAGGACAGTCTGTTCCTCGGAGGCTCTGAGAGTGAGGCTCCACCCAGGACAGGCCACGGAGTGCCTGTCCCTGGGAGGAGCATGTCCACCCCCTGGGGCGAGGCCTGCTCTTTGGTGGTGGGCCAGGGGGTGAGGGTTAGGGGGGAAGGGGGATGGTCAAAATGGAAAACCTTGCAATGGCAAATCTTTATTAGTTTTGTAAACAGCTTTAGGAAGCGCTGGGAGCATCTTGCAGGGACCCTGCAATTATCATAATAAACAGTTTTATCATCTGCTTGGCAATCAATATTGTGGCTTATGCTGCTTTAGTATCTCAGTGGTATTGATTACCTTAACAACTGTGCTGCGGTCAGCTTCCATTAACCCCTGCTCTGCTGGCAGGGCCTGTGCCTTCCACGGTTGGGTGGAAGCTGCTCTGGTCGCAGCCTAAGCAAGGGCTGAAATTTGACAGCTGGCCACTGAGTCAAACTCAGCTTTTATCTCAAAGCGCCCTGGAGAAGGAGGGGGCTTAAACAGGGCTCTGGAAGCCAGTGCAACTTTTTAAAGATGTCTCTTTCTGTATAGAAAGTGTCTGAAACAATTGTAGCAGTGGGGTTTCAGCTGTGACTCAGGAATTTAAATGTTAAGAGTCAAAATTGAGTCTCTTGCCTGCTTTGGGTCTCTCCATTCCACTGTTCCTCTCAGCTCCATCTCCGCCCTCCCTGGGGGAAAACTGACATGAGTGGAATTCAGACTCCTGCTCCTGTGCCCTTACGCAACAGGCATTCCTGGGACTCTGCCCGCATTTGCTTTGTGATCCGCGTTTGACTTTTGGAGAGAAACCACTCATTTGAGCACACCGAGTTCTGGGATTCGGGTTCCCCTGGACCAGTGAATGTCTAGAGTGACATACTTGACCAGAAGATGACACAGTGGTGGAGATGGTATCGCCCTCTCTGGCTGCCCCGTCTCTGGTGTGGTTCATGTTTACCTTCCCCTTTGCTCCGGATGAAATGATGATGACAAGGACAGTTTGCTCTAGGAGAGCAGCTGGAGTCCAGTCCCCAGAACAAGGCAGCAGGCAGACCTGCCATTTAGGGATTGGGTAATATTAAGTGACAGCCATCAGAAACTCTGGGACAGGGTCTTGCCCGTGGGGTCGTGGTAATGGTGGCAGGGAGGATATGTTAGCTTTGTACGGTATTTGTCTTTCAATTGCTCTATTTTGTTTGCTTTAAATGAGAGATGTGTGTATATATAGATATATACACATATTTGTGTAAATAGATATATATGTATATACTATATAGGTACAAATATACATACACATATAAATATATGTATAGATATAAATTTTACGTGTGTGAATTCTGTTGTGGTCTGGGGGTGGGCTTGGCCCCTTTGGCCCAGGCTTACTGCAGACTGTCACAGGGGTCTTCAGTGTTGCAGCCTGGACAGCACAGGTGCTGCTCGACCTGAGTGATACTGACCTCTAACAGGAAGCCATCTGCCACGCCTCAGGAGTGATTTTTTTTTTTTTTTTTTTTTTGAGGAGGAAGGAGTTTACTTTGCTGGCAAAGGAGGAGAAATGGCAGACCTTCTTGTCTCAAAATCCCAAATTTCGTGAATATTCACAAAAATACAGAGTTTTCAAAGGATGAGTTCTTAGCTTCAGGCAATTACTGTTGAACTACAGTTGATAATTCTGGTCATCCCATCTCCTGAAGACATCCTACAATCTTATGATGTCCACCCAGGTCGGGCTGGGCCATCTGCTGTTGCACAAATGAACAAAAGACTTACCCTACCCCTCCCAACCACTGGCCTGAGGCAGGGATGCAGGCGTTAAAGACAGAAAATATTTTTGCCATTTTTTTCCAGGCCATCCCCTCTGTTACATATTCCCCACTCTCAGTATGTCCCTTCCATATCTGTGGGAGGAGGGGTGACGTAGTCATTGAGCTACTTCCTGCCGATTTGGGGCAATGTCTCAGATGGAAGGTTTATGCTTATAAAAAGTTTATATAAACCTTTGACAGTACATTTACAACAACAGATTACCAGGCAGAAAAAGTTATAGGTAATAATAGTGAGGATTGACAAGGCAACATGGACCATCACCTTGTACACAACGTCTGATACAGGGATGGGCTAGAAAGAGACATGGAACCTTGGAGTGCAGAGCTATTACTTGCGCTCTGTAGGTGGTCTGAGATACCGACGTCTGTAAATGCAGAAATCATACATGGCACTGAACAAGGTTTAGGATGACAAATACAGATACAGGTCACCAGAAGAGGCAGTAGCCTGGGGAGATCATCACTAAGGAGTTGTCTGTCCATCCTACAGACAAAACAAATAACCAGAGAAAGATTAGCAAAAAATATCAACATTTTCGTTGTTTCCTTTCCTTAAAGAGTTACTTTATATCGCCTAAAGGCCGGCCCCTCCGCTGGGTGCTTAGGAGTGAATTTTTAAAGTTTGTGAACACAAGTTTCGTGGAGTCACTTGGGAATGGAAGAGGAGGCGGCAGTGGTTGGACTGGGAGGAGGCTGAGCTGGGGGGGGCGGCGGGGTGGGTGGTTGGCTGCAGCTGTCACCTTCGTGCCTGTCTTGCCAGGCTGCGGCCTTTGGCTTCCTGATCCCTCGTGGCTGCCCAGGAGGAGCCAGGAGTGAAACTGTCAGATGGGGAGGAAGCCAGCAGGTGGATGAGTAGGGTGAGGGCAGGTAGAAGCAAGGGGGTCACAGGTGTAGGGGATTCCTGCCTATGGGATTTAAGCCCCAACTGGTCAAGGACCCATGCAGGAGAGGGCCAGGAAGCCAGGCTATGGGGTCCGGCAGCCAGATGGAAGGCCATATAGACTGAAACTGATGCAGCCAGAGGAGTAATGGCAAGATTTGAGCTGAGTGCCAGACCACAGACTTGCTGAGCAGGGCCTCCCTCTACACCCTGGCAGAGGCCAAGCCCACACATGGCAGTGAGCCAGGCCTGTGCTGGTGAGGGAAGGGCCCCAGGGAGGAATGGTCTCCTCCATCCCCAGGGGAGCTGGTGGGAATGGTCTCCTACCTGTGGTTGGAGAGTTTGCACAGGGCCATGGCTTATGCAGGCCTTCTCTCTTGACCCCACCTGATGAGGTCACCCTCCCTCCACCTGGGATGTCAAAGGATCTGGTCACCACTGCTGCCACCTGTCCTCTACCTAGATTACCTTGTTTCCAAAAATTGGGAAGTTTTATTTTGAGCATTAATGCTCTTCCTAAAAGTGTCAGCTCAGTTAGCTCTGAGGGTGGTCGGTCGTGATTAAGTTGCCTGATGAGCCTTGTTGTTTTCTATCGTGGTAGGAACCCGGCTCCGAGCGCTGCCCCATGATGGCAGAGGGTAGACCAAGGAGACTGCTCCTAGCCGTGGGATAAGTGACGTTCATGATGGGAGTGAACACAGTTTCCTTCTTTCTGGTCTCACGTAGAGGCACACATTTGTGGAGTTGTGATACAGCAATACTGTGGCCAAAATCATCCTTTACGTGACCCCAGTGGTCTCAGCTTGAACTCCGCGTTGACACCAACTCTTCTGAGTGCAGCCTTGTTCACGGGGAGCTACTGCACGTCGACACCTGTTACTCCTTTTTACAGACGGCTTCTGAGCCGAGTGGTTGGGCTGTTCTGGCCGTGTTGTCTGCACGGTGAGGGTTTTTAGGAGAAATTCCACTAGCCTACTCATGTCTCATGGCCTTTTTATGGCCGGAGATCCTTGCCTCAGCATTTGGTGCTTTTCTGGATTTGTTTTCCTGGCCCTCCAATGCTCTAAGCTACATAAAAGTTTACAAATTTAATGTCTTCCCATCTGGGTTCTTGTCTGTGCAGAGCAGCTCAATATTTGGTGTTATTGGTGAGCCTGTTCTACCTTTTAGGTGTGATTGGTGAAATACCTTTTTTTTTTGGATTTGGTACACTTGTATTTTTTTCTCTTATTTAGATGCAATGTGTTTTTGAAGGATTTGGAAGCATGGGACTCTCTTCATGCAGCAAGTTGATCTCTGTCTTTATCCTTCCTGTTTCTCTGAAAGTTGGTGACTCTCTTTGAGGAAGTGATGTCTTCACAGAGGAAAAAAAAAACCGCTGGAGTGGAGACCTGGAGCCTGGGTCCTGATCCTTGTGCCATTAGCCCATTGAGGGGGACCTTGAGAAAGAATGACTACATAGTCATCTCTCTAATGTTAGAATGTAATTTTTTAAAGCCTGTGAAATCTGAAATATGATTCCCTTTCTGGCTATTTAAAGAAATTGTTGGAGGTCATATGATAAGAGTGTTCGAAAAGTATATTAAGCGTTGTATAAATGGAAGGCGCATCGTTTATTGTTCCTTGGGAGGTTCGTACTGGGTGTGACTGTGCCGTTGGTCAAATATTGATGCCACTGTCAAAAAGCCCGATGCACAGAGTATTTCTCAGGGACCCACAGCATGGTGGATGATGGGGGGTGTGGGCCCACATGTGGCAAGAGGCCCCACTTCCCACTGGGCCATTTACCTACAAATCAGCAATGGAGCCCCAGCCCAGTAGGAAGCAGTCCAGGCTTGACAAAGTAATTAAGGTGGCTTAGGAAACATCCATGCTGAGATGAAAGACAGGGTGCCCCAAAACAATGGCTGATAAACATCTCCTTGTTTTGTAAACTCATTGAAAGTGTTAAAAATGATTTTTAACGCATTAAATCACCAAGTGGAGCCTTTTAACTTCTCAAGGCATGCATTTTTTTTTTCTCAATCAGACTTTGACTCAGAGCTCTAAATCAAGCTGTTGTGTATTCTTAGGCTATTCACTTTTGTAAACAGGCTTATTTTTGCTCAGTAATGATGATAGGTACCACTAGTAATTATGTCAGGTACTGTGCCTAGAGCGGGATGCATGATCTCTTTTTCTGTTCTCTTTTGAACATGAACAGCATGGTGGAGCTTGGTGGGTTCTAAGGGTAGGAATAGGGGTAGGTTCAGCAGATGGTGAGTTTCGAAAGGAGCCTCAGAGATAGTGGGAACTGAGGGAGTTCTCAGGAAGGAAAGCTCTTCCAAAGAAAGGAGAACTCATGTTTCTTTGGGGATGGAGAAAAGCTCGGCTTGTCATGAACATATCAACTCGAGACTGAGTACTTTGATGCTGGTCAAGGCTCTTCTTTCAGAAGATGCCCCTGCTAGCTAATGGTCACTTTTAAGACAAAAAAAAAGAAAAAAGAAAAAAAAAGGAAAAATAAAGAGAATAATAAGACAAATTTTTCCATAGCTTTATTATCTAGACTTGACAATTTTTGCCAGATTTGTTTGATCTTCTTTGTGCATTGCTGAAATATTTTAAAGCCAAACATATCATGATGTGTCATCATTTTCTAATGTAAACATAATATCATTATTCCCTGACAACATCGACAAATTCTTAACATCATCTAATCCCAAATCTCGATTCACACTTATCTCATTATCCCCCAAATAGCTTTTTCCAGTTGGTTGGTTAGAATTGGTATCCAGATAAAGTCTACCAGGTGTGTTTAGTTGTTTGGTTCTTAGGGTCTTTTTAAATCTAGAACCGCCCTCCTCCTCCCCCAGCCTCCGTGTGCACCCCCACCCATCCAGCCAGGTTGGGAATTGTAAAAGATGATGGAGAACAGACACCTGTGGAGGGAAGAACAGTGTCAGTGTGGTGTGAAGAGACCCAGGTCCTGGTCCTAGCTCTGCCACTGACCAGCCATCTGACCTTTGGCAAACCACTAACACCCTCTGGGGTCATTATTCTTGTCCATCAAAGGAAGAAGTGAGATTAGATGGCTTCATACTCAAATGTGCTCATTATTACCTCCCCAAAGAGATCGGGGAGATGGGGTTGCAGGCCCTGCTTGCTGTCTGTCTTACCCCACTTTGGACAATTGGGAAATCACTGAAACTAAATCATCCTGACCAGGTGGCTCGTTCTTTTTCTCTTGGACGTTGTGAACTGTGTAAATAATAAGGTTAGTATGCTTCTCTCTTCTTGACTTTTAGGAGGCTTAGAGCCAACGTTGTGACTCACTGTGTAGGTTCTTACTATATGCATTTTCAGCTTCATTTTTGGCTCAAATTTTCCTCCACTTTTGTCTTTTCTTTCTTCTTTTGCCCTGGCCTCCATCTATGTATGCTATGATGTTGTATATTTTGGTAAACAGCACCAATAAATAACTGGTATTCTGGGTATTCTTTTGTGACTCTCACCTAGTCTGTAAGCTAATTGAGGCCGAGATCCATGTCTCAGGTGTTCTCCGCTTTGTTGAAGCACAGATTAGGTGTTCAGTAGAAGCTTACTAATAGATTTTAGTTTGACACATTGTCGTCACTTACGTATTGAAAAATCTCCATTTTAATGGTGAGGAGCTGTTTGGAGCAGTATTAATTTTGAGGCTGTGGCCTGTTTGTTCTCTGATGCACATTTTATATGGCAAAACAGTTAGCAGAGGTCTGGTGAGCCACGTAGCTGGTGGTGGTCTTTGTAGAACTTGCCATCTTGAGTAGCTCCGCACTGTCTTTTCCACTGGCCTTTGGTAAGTGAAGCAGCATTTGCTGGGCAAACAGTTGGAGGGGGTCTTAACTGCTCAAACAGTAGCTATTCTGTGCATTCCGAAGAGAAGTTCGTCTGTGATTCCAGCCTTGGACACAGGAGTGCTGTTATTGGGGTGTTAAGGCTGATGGAGGAGGATGAATCAGAATCTGGCATCTGCTGCATCTGGAAAAAAATGGACTAGTCAGTCAGACGTGCTTCATCTTAAGTCTCATGTGTGAGCTGTCTTGTGGACTCGCAGCCTGTCTTCGCTGGCGCTGGGAGTTTGGGCTGACCCTCAGGCGGGCGTCAGTACCAGGCATCTCTCCCTGACCTTCCTGGGTCTACCTCCTGGTCTGTCCAGGAGAGGGAGAGAGAACATTCACCCCAAGGGGTTAGGGGAGGACAGCAGTTCGTTGGTGTTGAGCACCTAGCCCAGAGCGAGTGGTTGGGGGACGTATTTACAACTGTTGCTTAGTGGCCATCCCTTTTCTTGTTTGTTGGCACTTGGATCCCATAAACACTAGTGTTGAGGGGTTGTGGGGATTGGCTGTCAGGGAGCCTATCCCAGGTCCCTGGGAAACTTTTCTGTAATCCCAGAGAAGAGCAGAGGTGCCTTGTGGGATTGAGGGGTCCTGCTAATGTTCCGCCCCAGGCAGATGCTCTCCCACACCAGCAGCATGGCAGGCACTGGCCCTTCCATGGCTCTTTGGAGGAGAGAGCTTCTGATCGCTCTGCTCAGCGTGGACTTTGTCCAGAGGAAGGCTGGACCTCTGGGGGTCTGGAGTGTGGCTAGGAAGTTGAGGCCCATGGCTCACAAGTTTTCTTCTAATGGAATTTCCCATCACTTACTGCCCTGCTGATTTCTGATCAATGAAAATGAAATTGCATCACCTCCTCAGAGGCTCCACGTATGCCTGCTGCTTCCAGCTGTGTCAGTTCCGGTAAAATAATCTCATCAGGCGTGCGAGAGGGTAATAGGAAATAAAAATAAAAACCCACAATTAGCAAGAGGCCTTGCAGCTGAGTAACACTTTCCATCCCAGAGGCAGAAGGGGCTGGGTAATGAATGCTTAGGAAAGAGTCCCTTAAAAAAAAAAAAAAAAGAAAAGAAAATCCCTGGTCCTGTTTTCTCCCTTCTTTTTTCCCCTCATTTTCCCTGAATTCCATCACCCAGCTCCCTCCCCACGTGGATGGCTTGAAATTGGGCACAGGTTTTGCTGCCCGACTTTGGGGGTCAGTAGAATTTCCATGTGATAAGCACATGCTGGTGTGGCTTTTGTTTTTTTTTCCCCCTCCCCAGTCCCCTGCAGGTAGACACTAAACCCATGCTAGAAATCCCAGCCCTCCTGTTCACCTGTGCGGAGAGTGTTTTTTTCCCCCAACCTGTGGCAGGAAACTGATGGTTGGGGGGGCAACTCGAAGCCAAGCAAAGGTTGCTGAATAGCCTCCTCAGAGGTGGTTCATTTTAATTCCTAGACTTTATGCTTCAATTATAAGTCCATTAAGAACAAGACTCTGTCCTCTGCACCATTCCCATAACTCTCAGCACGTGTCATGAGCATGACACTCCATAAAGGGACACTGTTTGGTCACATGAAAGCTAGGCCAAGACACCACGTTGTGGAGGGCGGTGACCTTGTCGACACTACCGACCCCAGCACCTCTTAATAAGACTGGGGGAGGCTGGACGCTGCCTCCAGAACGTTCTACTGCTTATGTGTATGGAGCCTGTAACATCATAAGGCCCAGCCCAAAGAGGAACCCAGGCCAAAGAAACTAGGATGGGAACACAAAGGGCAGGTGAGGAAGTGGGAAACCTGTTGGGTTACATAAGAGGAGCCAGTGGAAATGAAATCATATCCTTTCTTGTCAACTCAGCGACATCAAAGGAGAAGAAATGCTTGTGTGGAGGCCAGTTCCGTGTTTCTGACAGTTTCTCGGAGGTGTTTGTAGGACAGCATGCTTTTCATCCTGCAGGAAGGGAACGTTGGGCTGTCAAGACATGGTCAATCTTGGATCATCCCTGCCTTTCCTTTAGCTGGTGGCTCCCATGTGAACTGAGGGCGGGACCCCTGAGAGGGATGGGAACTTCTAGGGGATCAGTAGAGATGAACCAAAGTCTTGGGGCCTTTGTGTTCCCCAGCACCGTGGGGTCTCAGGGCAGTTGCTCAACTTGCCAAACCACGTGTTGCAATAGTGAAATCACATTTTTAAGCGTGGCGGATGTCGGATCACTGTGAGCACACCTGACTAATAGAAGGATAGATTCTGGCATCAGAGCAAGAAGACTCTGGGATGGGGGGAGGGGAGCAGTAACCCAGATAATTATGTGATTCAGTGAATCCTGGCAGCTGTGTGAAGCGCTGAGTCCATTTCTACAGGAGCCTGCTCTGTGCCTTCTGGGTTCTTCCTTTGCATGCCTGGACTTTACTGAGAACAAGCAAGAGGAGTCTGTATTGATTGGGGGGGGGTACTGTGATGTTGTAGGCACTCAATAAATATTTGTCGTGTGAATGAATAAAAATCGTTAGAGCAGCCAGTGAGTTTTTGGATCAGCATTCTGCATAGGAGTTTAAAACTGAGACCAATAGGGCCAGAACTCCAGTAGCCTTTGTATTGTTGAGGCCAAAGAAATTGGCCTCATTAATCAGCTAGTTTTGATTTTCCCAATCTTGCCACGGCTTAAAGTGGGGATCTTTTGGAGCGGCAGGAACAGTTCCCCAAATTTTCTCTTGTTCTGGTACCACGCAAGGTTAGAATTGCTGAGTGAAAGTTTTGGTGGGGCGAGCAGAGTTCTAGACACAAAAGGAGAAGAGAGGGTGTGCACTTTCAGAAAGGAAGCTGAAGTTCTTTATGTGAGCATGCATCTTTCATATGTTGGTGTATTCGCACAAATACGTTTCTCTTCTCTCTTCCTAGACACTTAGCACAGGGTCTTGATCTACATTGATCACATTTTATGACTTGAACTGGCAATTTACCCCCTGGGACCAGACCTAACCAGGGTGTTCAGGAAGCCATTAAGGAAAAATATGTAACCACACTCATTCCCAAACTCAATTGTTTGGTCTTAGCAGTGCTGGGATAAGAGACTTTCAAGCATAATTAATCCAAGTACTATTTAACGTGGCCCTGGTGATTCTTCATAGCAGCTGTTGACCCCAAAGCAGCATTTGGAGCAGCAAGAGGAGAAAGAGCATCTATGCCATTTTTGCCTTGTCTGTCAGGGCGTAATTATGAACCATGGTTACTTGGTTCTTCGGGTGGCTTCTGGAAGTTAATAAGGAAGCGTGAAGTCTTGGATCCTTACACTGTAAGAAGAGATTTTCCTTTGTTGTTTTGCCTAACTACCAAAGCCACTCTTTGAAGTAGCCAATGGTAAATACATCTCAATATGTTTTTCTTGATTAAAAGTAACAGTGCAAATAGTGGGCTTTGTAATTACCATGTGGGATGGAGAAGGGGCGTGAGGAATGGGACATGTGATTAAGATTCATTAGGCTCCCACCCCCTCCCCCCCTCCCGCATACCTTTCTCCCTCCCATTTGGGTTGAAGCGTTGGAATTTGGAAGTTTTTCAAACGCACTCAAATAGTATCTGCGCCCCCTGGAGTCTGTCTTAAAGCCCTCACGTCCTGGTGGTGGTTCTGGCCGCTGTTGGTGCTTTGCCATCAGCAGGAGAATTGAAATTGGAAATAGATCCCTAGGCTGCTAGGGCTTGAGGACTACCCGTCATGAAATACGTTTCTCACATCTTCAGCGTAGTGACATCAGTTATGTGGGAGGGAATCGGCGCTGATGTCGCTGTCTGTGGCGTGTCGTTTGAATGGGAAGTTGGGGGCAGCTTGGTTCACACAACCAAGGGGTCTCTTGAGGGTGCTGACCTGTGGCACACCCTTCCCGGGGGCATGGGACAGGCTGTGTGTGAGTGTGTGTGTGTGTGTGGGGGGATGTGTGGGGGTGGGTGTGTGTGTGGGGGGGTGTGTGTGGGGGTGGGTGTGGGTGGGTGGTTTTGCCTTTGCTGGGGCGCAGGGGAGGGTCCTCTCTTCATCCACTTGCCAATGGTCCCCCTTACAGCGTCCGTTCCTGCCGTGTTTAGTGGTCCCTTGTGCTCCCACTGCTCGAAAGGCTGCTTCTGCTCGCCAGCCAGGGCCATCTGAAGGACTCGCCGTGCCTGTGCCTCCCTGTTAATGAGTCTTCCAAGGGCAGCTCTTGTTTGGTTTGTCACTGTGCCAATTCCGGAGCCTTGTGCCAGAGCGAGCTGCTGGTGGTGAGCCCACCGTGTGGCTTACTTCCTACTGGGAAGAAAACACACTCCTTTTTTGAAAGAGTTGCTTTGGAGATGCCTGCTGGGGAAGACTTTCCTTTGCTCAAAGCCGCCTCTCACTGCACCCTTCCCGGGCTTCCCCATTGCTCTGCAGAAACCAGTTGGCGGAGATACTGGAGAGGACGTATTTCCTCTATCTAAGAAAGTTGGATGGGTTTCCTGGGTGCTGGAAGTAGCTGCCACAGGACCAAAGAAAAGCATGGTGATATGTTATTCATTTGTTCTCGTGTAGATGAGATCTGCACACAGAAAGCTTAAGACCCATGGCTGCTTCTACCTGCATTCTAGAAACTGTAAGTGCAAACAAAGAATCTGCCCAACTTCACTTTCTCCTGGGTTTGTGCAGCCTTGAACTATAGCAATTACTTCTACTGTTGAAGTTAATGTTCTGCAGATTAAGAACTACCTAGTAAGAATCCAGGAGCCGTAGTAGGCACATCTTTCCGTTGAAATAGAGAACATGGCTTTGATAATCCCTTCCAAGAGGCAGAAACCCAGGAGTTCACTTGCATATATATAGTTCATACCTGATTTTTTTCCCTTCTAAACAAAATTGTATGTAGGGATTTGCTTGGCTTCCTGGATTTCTGTTTCATTGACCAACTATTTAAAAATGGCTTAGAATGAGGGCTGCCATTGCAGACTTGAGGCCTTCGGTAATTTTGGAATAGGAAATAATAAACCTAATGCCGTAAACCTCAAAACACTGAGTATTTCAGAGTACCTGAACTTCAGGATTAGAATTATTGGGTCTTTTTGGATCATGTATATATATGTGTATATGTATATTATATAATGTTGAGATGAACATGTTCCCACTAAGGTTATTTGAGGTGTCTCCTAGAAATAGAAAGTGTACAATTAATCAAATGGTTTTCCCCATACTGTATTCTCAGCACTGTGCTAGGAGATAAACAAATACAAGCTGATTTTTGCCCTCAAGCAACTTATAGTCTTGTTGCAGAGATAAAAGCAACCAAGTCAAACAAGGAGAGATTGCTTTAGTGACAGACATGATAATGATGATTACTTTAGGAGCACAGAGAGGAGATTGTCATGGGCTTGCATGGTAAGAGAGGATTTTATTGCCTAAGTCAAACTTGAGCTTGTGCTTCTTAAAGAATGCCCCACGTTTGGATAAATGTTGAGGAAGAGAAAGGACATTCAAAGGGCCTGGGGCTGCAGGAACAGAGGCAAGAATGTATAAGAAAGAGGAGATGATGGGGAGTTGACCCTCCTCGTTGGAGGGAAGTGAGACAGACGATTGCATAGTAGTGTTAAGGGGTAGATCTTAGAGTTTTGAAACCAGTCTGGTGTTTAAGTTTGCGTGTTTTGGTAATTGGTTCTTGAATAGAAATGGACATGATTTTGGAAAGACCAGACTGATCTCTCCTTTCTGTTTTCTGCAATCAAAGATGGTCCCGAAAGTTCCTTCCAAAGAGACCAAGGCAGTCAGCGAGGGGCAGTTCCCTTTGGACCTGTTGAGCCACTGCTGAGTTTGAGTGATGGAAAGCTAGCCTCTTACTGATGTCTTGTGGTCTGCCGAAAGTAAGAGATGCATATTCAAGTGCTAAGTCAGGAATGGAAATTTTTGTTTGGGGAGTCAACTCATAATTTCAGTAATTGAAACCACAGAAGTAGTTAAGGTAGTTGATGTACAGAGATAAGAGCAGAGAGCCTAAGGGGAAAAGGTACGAGGATACTTGAATGCTATAGGGGAACAGAGAGGAGAGATTTCTGTGGGTTGAAATGATAAAGAATTTTATGGAGTAAATGGAAAAGTGTATTCATGCAGAGCTGTAGGAATGGGAAGAGGACAGGCAATGCAGCAATTGGAGAGGTAGGAAAAGCATGTCAGAGAAGCAAAGGGGGGACAAGATTTCAGGAGTGAGGGTCAGAGGTTTTAAGTGCAGGGAGGATGGAAGAAATTGAAAGTAGAAGAGGAGAAGCCATTGACCAAGACTAGGAGGGCACCGGTGACCTTGGAGGGAGCACTGGATCTTAGAGACGTATGGTTTTCTATCACACCTGAAGCAGATGCCCAGCCCTCACTTCAGAGAGCCTCTCCTGTATTCTGGGGTGGGGCTGACATCTGTGTGTATTTCCATTAAGTCCCGTAGTTGGTTCTGCTACACAACAAAGCTGGAAAATTGTTGATGCAATTTAGCCCTCTGCAATCACATAAAGGAGGGAGAACTCACCAGAGTTTAGAAAGATGGATGTTGAGAAAGTGAGGCGGTGGGTAGGGTCCACTTGTTTGCAGGAGTGGAGAATCCAAGGAAGGTCAGAGAACGTTGTCAGAACTGGCGATGTGAGTAGGTCGGATTGGCTGGCATCCAGGAGCTCATGGGACGGTGGACTCTGGTAGGGAGTAGAGAGTGCCAGTGGAGTCCTAGAAAGCCCTCGCGCAAGGAAAGGACAACATACCCCTGCCATAGAAGTAACAGGCAATTCACAAAAGAAATACAGATTGCCAGTAAATATCTGCCGGTGGCTTCTGTCTTACTGATAAAAAAACGTAAGTTAAAATGAGATGCCATTTTTTGCGTACCACATGGACTTTTTTTTTCTTAAACATAAATAATATCCACTATTGATGAGGGTGCGGGAAAATTGATGCTGGTGTACCAGTGCAAGCAGAAGTTGGAAGGACTTCCATGGAGCACAGTTTGGCACATTCCATAGGGATCTTAAATGTTTCTAGCTTTTGAGTCAGCAATTCTACTTCCAGGAAATGAGTCCTAAGAAAATAGAGATGGAATGTCACAGGTAAGAGCCTGGGTTTTAGAGTAGTAAGAGAGGCTTACCTGGCTTCAGAGGCTGACTAAAGTGTGTGCAGATTATGCAAAGTACTTAGCCCTCTAAGCCTCAATTTCCTTGTCTGTAAAATGGGCTGTTGCAAGGATCAAATGAAATACTGTGTTCAAAAAAATAGTGCCTAAGACCATACCTGGTTCTACCAGGTGCACGGTAGAACTGTTATTTATTTTTAGGGTTTGGTTATTATATGTGTACAGAAATTTATGGGAATTTCCTGCAGAATTGGCAGCAAAACATTGGGAATGGTTTAAATATCTACTAAGAGCATTTGGTGGAATTTATGCTGTGTCCATAGGATGTAGTATCTATGTAGTCATTGGTTCTAACTGAAGAAGAGTATTTAATATCATAGGAAAAATTTAATGCTAAATCAAGTAAAAAGGGCAGCCCATGTAAGGAGCTGTGCGATCAGAGGTTGGTAAAAGAAAATCTGTAACTATAGACATGCAGAGGGAAAAAAGCCTGAAAAATCGTCCACCTACTGGGGTTCTCCAGCTCTCTGGCTGGTGGACTTGTAGATGATTTTTACTGGAGCTATTGAGTCTTTTGTATATATTCAGATTTTTTATAATGAACTCACATTACTTTAATCAGGAGAAGTTATTTAAAATAAATTGAACATCATGAGATGCCAGATTGAAACTGGAATGGCCCAGATGGCTTGTTTTTACGTTGTTTTCTAGCTTTTGCTCTGCAGCCCAAGAGCAAGGATGGATCTTTTGAGAGGGATTTTGAGGAAATGGAGAAGAGATGAAAAACTTTTGGATGCTGGCAGAGGAACACGTTGGTTATAGCTAGCGTGGGAAGGTGTCCAGTTTAGCCAGGAGGCGGGTGAAGATTGGGACCGTGAGCTGCGTGCTTGCCGTGTAGGAGGGGCAGTCGGCACAGTTGGGTGAAAGGACGTGCTGCTTCACATCTGGGAAGCGGCCCGGGCTTCATGGTGGTTCAGTTCAGGTGAGGAGCACAGTCAGGTCATGATGGGCCAAGGATGCTGGCTTTCTGTCCTCAGGGTATGGCGGAAAGACCTCCCCGTGACCAAGGTCCAAGGTGGACCAAGCTTAAATACTTAAGTGTTGGGATACAGTTACTGCGCAGCTGGTTCAATTGCCCCAGATCCTTTTTTAGAACAAGCCATAGTGTAAGTAATAGCTGGTTTGTCTTGCATTTTATTATTATATTCATGGGTTTGGTAGTTGTTGTATGCTGGATATATCTGTCTATCTGTCTGTCTATCTATCTATCTATTTATCTATCTGTATATAGTAAAAAAAAATTCTTATTCTTTTAAGTGCCAACTTGTCTCTTCCAGCACACACAGCCTGGGTTCCTGGACCCGGCTCCGCTTCTCATTTCACGACTCTTCCCTGTCTTCCTCCATAACTGCGTTGCAACCAGAGTATCGCGGTGGTTGTGGATTCCCTGCAGAACGGGCTGAGCTAGCAGTTTTCACTTCCAGGCTGATTTATGTTCACGCTGAAAATAGCGCAGATGCGCTTATTAGCAAACATGAAGCCCAGAGCCTGGGCGACTCTCTGGGCCTTCCGGGCAATGGACCTCCTACAGCACGAAGGACCCGATCGAGTGCATGCGTGTCCTCTGACTTGGCAACGGTGACAGAATAGTTCTTACGGCTGCTGCTGGGACATTGCTACCAAGCGGATGGAGTCTCACCTGTTTATGGTTTAGCACTTACTGACTTACATTGCAGCAGCAACAAACATTATTGTATAAAGCACAGAATGGAACTGCATGTGGTTCTTCAGTGGATTCCAAGCTAAACAGACGTGGGTATCATTTCTTTGCCCCTTGAAGGTAGTTTTAACTTACCTTAGAATCTGGATTGCCTTTGGTGGTTTTTATTTTTCTCAGTGTTTCTGTTTTCTTTTTGTTTTTGTTTTTGAGGAGGTGGGGCTAGTGAGGGGATAGTTTGTTCATTGTTGTATGTTTTCTCACTGGTATGTTTTAGCCTGGGTTTAACAGTGCTCACGCTCTGTAGACTGCTGGGATTCTCCTTTTTTCTGCTGACTGCCCTCGTCCTTTGACTTAGAATTGCATTTCCCAAAGGTAGGGAAGTCTGCCCAAAGTCAGGATCATGGGTGTCTTGGGTAAATGGCTCAGTATTGTGTTGCTCAAAATTCTGCCCAAAACAGAGTGGACACGTATTTGTCTTCTCCAACTCATGGATTCTACCTAGAAGCCGCTCGGCTGGAGGAAGGGAAGACCACTTTTCTCTTCTTGTCTGTTTGTACCACCCTGTCCAGCCTCAAAGCCTCCTCCCTTCCAAGAAGCTGTGTAAGGAATAAATTTCATATAGAGACAAGGATACGCATATTAGGGTGGGCTGACTGTTCATACGTATTTTTGAGGTTTACTGTGTAGAATTTTACTCTGGTCAGTTTCTTTTGACATAATTTCAGGTGTACAAGACAGATGTAAGAATAGAAGAAAAAATTCTCATACTCTATGTTAACATTATCTCATATTCCTGCCATTTCTGTTTCTACATATATGTATACACGTATGCATACATACATATACCCAATACAAATGCACAGTCTCACACATAGTTTTCCCTAAGCCATTTGAAAATTGAGGCATCATGCACCTTCATGTCTAAATAAGGAGGCGTGCGTTTCTTAAAAACAAAGACATTCTCTTATGTAATCACACTGTAGTCATGAAAATTAGGAAATTAACATTCATATACTACTATTGGCCCATGTACAAAGCTTACAGATATTGCTAGTTGTCCCAGTTATGTCCTTTGTAGAAAAAGAAAATCCTAGGTGATGTGTTACGTTCATTTGTCTCGTCTCTTTAATCTGAGACGATTCTTCAGTCTTTTTGTTTCATGACACTGACATTTGCGAAGATCGCAGGAGGTTTTGTAGACTGTCCTCAGTTGGGATTTGTCTGATGTTCCCTCACGATGAGATTCGGGTTTTGCTTTTTTGGAAGGAATACCAGGGCAGGGCTGTCGTGTGCTTCCCGGCGTATCCTGTCAGGAGGCACGTGACGTCTCTGACGTGAACTTGGATCACTAGGGTAAGGCAGCGTCTGCCAGGTTTCTCCACTGTACAGTTACTGTTTTTTCTGTAATTAAGGTGCGTCTGTGGGAAGCTATTTTGAGACTGTAAATATCCTATTACTATTCCAACTTTTATCCATTTTTTTTTTAGTATCCATCGATTCTTTCCTGAATGGATTACAGCGATGATGGTGGTTACCAAATAGTGATTTTCTAACTCCACAATTCCTTCTACATTTTTTAGAACTTTCCCTTCTCCCACATTTATTCTTTTCTTTTTCAAAGCAAGGACTTACAGATTCTTATTTTACACATTGGGTTGTTGCAATTCTTTTCTGTCATTTTATTTTCTTGCTCAATTGTGTCCCAGGCGTGGCCAGCAGGAGCCCCTCCCACCTGGCCCTGGCTGGTGGTGGCACATCCTTCTTGTTCCTTGAGCACAAGAAGATGCTCCAGGCTCACCTTGCACTCTCCCTGCCCCAGCCCAAGAATTGGCCATTTTTTCAAGGAGCCCCAGTTTCATTTAGTGGAGAGTGGTTATGCTGGGCATCTCTTAAACTAAGAGAAAAAGAAAAGGAATGTGTTCAGGGATCATCTTTTTTCCTCTCTAAAAATGTTACCAATTTTTCCATTACCTTAATTTCCCCCGTTTCATGAAGCACCTATTCCATCTCGGATGTGGAGGACACAAAGGTGAATGACGCATGAGCCTGATCTCATGCTGCTCGCAGCTTAGTGGCAGAGACAGCCAAATCAACAGATAATCCCAGCAGTGTGATAACCTCAGAGTTAGAGTGTGTCGCCAGAGCAAGACGCAAAGGAGACAGTTCAAGCTGGCTGAGTAACCTGATTGATCACCCAAGAATGAGAAGAATCTCCACCTTTCAAAGGCTGCCTGATGGAACCTCCTGGCCACAGCAAAACCCCTTCTCCCTGCACGGAACTAGGGAACGCAGGAATGCAGTGCTGCCCGGCGTAAACATTCCATTTGGGAACTCCGAGAATCTTGAGAAAGATTTTCATTTATATTGACCCCAACTCTAATTCCTTACAAATTACCCTTATTACCCCTGGTTCAGCTCTGAAGCTAGCTAATCCTCCGTGGCTGTGGCAGGCAGGGTTTTGTGTGATTGCGTGTAGTTGTCCTGCCCTGCAGGATGTCTTCGGGCTCCTGCTCCCCTGAGCTGTTCCCGGCCAGCCATTCGCCCCCGTTTGTTGGCAGGGTCCCCCTATGAGAGTCCCCAGAGTGGCCCATGACATGCTTCGCGCAGACAGAGAACGCAATGGGGCTGAGAACCTGCTGAAGCTGCTGCAAGTGTAGAGTCCTCCTGTCACCACCATGTCAGCTTTGGGCTTCTGAATTTGTAGTCAAGTAAAACCCCTAGGTATTTTTATTTTTATTTTTTTGGCATGAACTGCTGTAATATTAATCCGAGTCTCTTCTGTCCTCTGTTGGTTTAGCTGGTTGCCTGAACTTGCTAATTGCTAAATTTTCTATTAGCTAACTGGCTAATTTTTCTATTTTTAATAGAGACGGGGTCTCACTCTTGCTCAGGCTAGTCTCAAACTCCTGACCTCAAGGGATCCTCCTGCTTTGGCTTCCCAGAGTGCTAGGATTATAGGCGTGAGCCACTGCACCCACCCATGCTTTATATTGCTTTTGAGTACTTTTCACCAGCTAACATTATATTTCTTGGTGGTCTCTCTCTCCTTTAAGAGTATGCTATGACCTGTTTATTAGAGACTGCCTAGCGTCTGATACATAGTGGCTTCTAAATACATATTGAAGGAAGGAATGAATGAATACATTCATCTATAGTGAAACTGCTCAGTAGTCAGGAGCCTGAGTCTACCTTCCAGTTCTTTGCAACAGCTTCCTCTACCCCCCTTCTCACCTGTCTGAAGAGATCCAAATGAGGACGTCCACTTTTGGCTGGACACAGAGGTTCACGCCTGTAATCCCAGTGCTTTGGGAGGCCACAGCAGGAGGATTGCTTGAGGCCAGGAGTTTGAGACCAGCCTGGACAACATAGCGAGACCCTGTCTCTACAGAAAAAAAAAAGGAGTCCATTTTGAACTCTCTTCCCCCATCACTCCCAAGCAAGAAAAGGATGTTTGGGTGAATTGACAGTGTTCTTTTATGTTAGCAGTCAGAGTATTCCACAATCCAAGGACGATCCCTGTGTATGTAGAGATCGAATGTGAACGAATTTTGGAGGTAGGGACATTTTGGTGTTCTGTTTGAGAAACAGATGTTACACTCTGTGTGCTTGGAGTGGCTAAGCACGTAGACTCCACAGCCAGACTATCTGGTTTTGTCATTTGCGCTGGGTATTCTTGGGCAACCTCAGTTTTCCCATCTTTAAAGTAGGGACAAAAACAGCATCCATCTCAGAGTGTGGTTATCAAGATCAAAGGGATGCTGTATTTGCAGGCCTAACACAGTGCCACAGCCAGTAAGTGATGGCTTCCATTATGAAGATTTTCATTTTAAAGAGCTTTGGGAAAGAAAGGTGCAAAGGAGGAAATGAAGTCAGCCATAACCTCATCCCCTAGAAGTTAAATGATGTTATAAAATTTTTGATGTAAATCACTTGTATTTTCATATGCATACCTATGTGTTTTGTTCACTTACCATCTTCGTGATCATTTGCCTATGCCTATAGTTTCTTTAAAGACATTTTTATAACAACGTATGGAGTTATATGCATTATTATTTATTTACAGTCCCTTTTTTTGATTATTTTCATTTTTTTTTCCTTTTATGTTGCAATGAATAATTTTTTTATCTCCATGCATTTCTTGGGTGATTTCCTTAGGGTAAATTCCTGGAATGGGGGAATTGCTGAGTCAAAGGGCATGTGCGTTTTTGAAACTTTCGATACACACTGCCTGGTCTCCCGTAGGAAGGCGGAGTTCATTGCCTCTCCTCCTGCAGAGCAGGGGAGCACCCGGAGAAACAGTCATCCCTGCCTGCTGGCTGACGTCTCTGGTGATGCCGCGTGGGTTATTCACAGAGGCAACAGTTTCTCGCTGTCTCTGTTCTCTTTGTTTATCTTTCCTTCCCCTTTGTTTCCCTTCTTGGTTTTCTGCCAAACAGCCTCTTATGAAAGGACTGCCTAATTAACCCTGTGCTAATTAACAATTTAAAATTACACAGCGCGACTGTTCATGTTTAATTCTCTGGGAGCTGGAACAACAGCAGGAACCTCCTCCCCTTCTTCATAGCCGCACCCCCCACCCTAGCTTCCCTGCCACCGTTGCATTTGACTCAGGAATGGGCTGATGCTGTCATGAGCACATGTTTTTAGTGTGAAGAGGCTCCCCTTGATGAATGGGGAGCCACAGGCTAATACGGTAGAGCTTTAGCATTTTAAACAATCTTTGATAAATAACGACTGATGGTATTTGTAAAGATACAGAGTGGCTTTATGGGTGGTTCCGAGGGAACGATAATTTGGGAGACAAGCAAGGGTGGGGGGTTCTTAATGAAGATGTTGGAATTTCCCTTTCCAATGGCACATTTAAGTGCTAAACAGAAAGAGAATGTTAGTGCTAGCTAGATTGTTCCTATAACTTTCTTATTGGAAGGATGTGCTCTTTTAAAATCTAACTGAATTCTTCAAATTCAGTTTAAGAATTTTAACTGAATTCTTAAACATGGGAAAAATGCCACACTGAGTACAATATTGAGGGTCATTGAATAGATCACTTGCACATTTTAATTAAAGGGAATTTAGGGGTTTCAAAAGAACCCTAAAGAGAGAGGTGGGCTACAGGAGGGGCTGAGGGTTGAGTGTGTGTGTGTACTGGCCCTGGAGCCAGTGAAGAGTGGGGAAGGGGTGCAGAGCCGGGGGAGGGGGGGGAAGTGAAGAGAGACACGCGTGTCCCGCTGGCGGGGCTGCCTGGGAGAGTACGGGGACCCACTGGGTTCCCAGGCTGCCCTCTGTAACTGAAGATCATTGATTTTACGGGAAACCATGTTTACAGACAGTGCTGATCGACCTGCTGAGTTGACTTCTGCCTCCTTAAGTAAGAACTACCTTTTTCTTATTGACTGGCTGATAAAGAGCAAGAGAGACTGCCGGCTGGGTGGGAGAGTGGTGGGTGCCCTCAGACCGTTGAGCTGCAGGATTGGGAGTTTGCGGAGAGTTCTTCACCTCTATGCACCGGTCCGTTTTTATCCATCCCCATCCCTGAACATCCCCGGGACCGGTGGGGAGTCTGAGATGGACCTTCTATGGTTACCTGGCAATTCGGGTACTAGACACAGAAAACTTGACAATCTGATAATGATGTTGTGAAGCAGAGAGTGGCTCGGGCTTTAATTAGAGTTCCCTGGGGATGGTCTGAAAATGCAGATTCCCATGGGGGGGTTGTTAAAAGTCTGCATTTGTCACAAGCTCCCGGGTGAGGACGATGCCAGTAGTCCACAACTGCACTTCGCTTGCTTGGCGAGGTTGCAGACAGTTCTGCTTGTCGTGGCCAGCATGTGTGAAAAGGAAGCCCGGGCCACGCCGCGTGAGTCTTGATGTGGGATCCTTCGTTCCCACCTGCGTCCTCGTGGTCTTCATGAGCCTTCGTCCTCTGTGAATGTGTGGGTTCTAGCATCACCCCACGCTGTCATCTGTCTTTCAGAGGTGGTTACAACATCATTCTTTCTTGACACCTTCTGCTTTGGAGTAGAAAACGAAGTAAAGGAGTTTTGGAAAGTCCCAGCCCTTTAGCGGGATAGTTTGTGGAGGAGGAGGAGGAGGAGGAAGAAGAAGAGACAGGAGCAAGAGAAGCCCACCAATTAATTGGTAAACGCTTGCAGGTTTCTTGGGCCAGCCCAGGCTGGAGAGGAGATTGGCTTTGCTGTCGATAAACAAGTCCCTGGTGCAGCATCAAAGCTGTTCTCCTTTATCAATCGTGGCCTCCCCTTCCCGCATGTTCCTGTAACTTACCAAGCATTTATGACATTGATTTTACAATCGGGCTGTTAACCCTCCCGCCCCTTCAGCCTGCCAACCTTTTTGGCCTGAGCTGTCAATCAGATGTCATCCAGCCAATCAGGAGCCTCCTTAAGAAAAGCCACCCTGGATTCTCACCTGTATCCCAGCTCAACCTCAGGAGGAAGTCCCACTGTGTTTGCCGTTTGGTTTGGTTTAGCATAGTCATCTCTGTTGCAAATCAGTATGTCCTTTCCAAGGCAGTCACACGGAACTTTGTTGTCACGAAGGCTGAGGTTGTGAGAGGTGTGTGTGTGCATGTTTTGTGCGTTTTAGACACATGATGTCACAGCCTTCCAAAAAGTTACTTCTCCCGAGTCTTCTGGTAAGCCTGCCTTCCCCATCTTTTCCCGAGGGGGAGCTGTTGGCTCATTGTGCAGTCAAGAATCAAGAAGTGAAAAAAGTCTGAGAAGATGGGGGTTGGTGGGGAGGAGGGAGATCCAAGCCCAGCCGACGTCGTCATCCGCTGTGTATGAATGAGAGAAGCTGCCGAGTGTTCTCCAGGAGGAGCAGCAGGGGAAGGGTGTCTGAGGAGCCACAGGCGAAAGATCAGGGCTTTGCGGGGTGCTGTGCTGCCTGTAGGAGCGGGGCCGGGATGGAATAAACACCCCTGCGATGAGTACAACGTTGCTGCAGGAGCAGAGCGGCTCGTGATCTGATGCCTCCCTCCCTGGGGACGCGAGGTCTCACAGGGCAAATTCAGCTCAGTGACGCTTTGGAGTCGGAAACGGAAAAGCCCCAGGGCTGAAGGACAGCTGGTTGGGTAGCGACTAATAACTAAGAGGGAGGTGTGGAACCGGGGTGGCCGAGCCCAGCTGCTGTCTCTGCTTGCCGCTAAGATCCTTGATAGCAAAAGCCACCAAGCACGTGGTGATCAGGCTTCCTCCGGACAGGGCGACATAGGCGCTGCTGAGGGGGAGTTGGCAGATCAAGAGTCTGGTCGGTTCCAGAAGCCAAGCTCATGTTTTACACTTACGTATATTTAGTCTGAAGCCGGCTAAGTCCGAGGAAGGGAGCTCAACTCGTTGGGGCAGAGGAGATGGGAATTTGGGGACCTGTTTCCTCTTCCATTTCACAGTGGTTAGAGTAACATTGGGCCTCTTTTGGGGTTTCGTCCCTTGGTTTTAGTGCTTATAAAATGGGACCTGGAGAGAATGAATGCAGCTAGGGGCCCTCTTGGGGACATTGCAGAGCACCTGTCGGCGTACACACTTGCCCTTTGACCCTCCTGCACCTTCTCTGAACTCAAACTAGGAACATGGTCATTTCAAGCAAGAGCAGCCTTTCCGGGCTATAAGTATATCCCTGTGCGTTACCGTTCTTTTCTGGGGACACTAAGCTTTCCTCCACCTCTTGTCCCTCCCCTGCATTCCCCTGGCCCACAGACGGCGCGGGCAGCAGGGATGACTGTGTTGCCACGGTGTGTGTGTGGCGGGGTTGGAGAGATGTCCCCATGTGCCTCTCCTCCGCTGTGGCTCGACACCTGGCCCCAGCTCCACACCGTGCTGGCGGAGACCGGAAACTCGCACCTGCCTCTAGGGTTGTGAAGCACGACACTCCGATGTCAAAGAGGCCTGCTCCTGGTCCCCTCTGCCCGTGTCCCCCACTCACGCCACGGACCGGCTGTCCCGCTGCGTGCCTCTGTGTTGTGGGTGTGGACAGAAGCCTCTTAGAGTGCGCCCTGTGTGCGGGACCTTAGCCTCGGCCCTCCTAACCTCTTTCCTTTCTCTCTCTCTTTCCCCTCTCTCCCTCCTCCCCCCTTGCCTCCGCCCTTCAGGTCCGATCCTCCGTACTGGGTGCAATGAAAGCTCCACGCAGGCCTTACCATGGAAGGCTGTGACTCGCCCGTCGTCTCGGGGAAGGACAATGGGTGCGGTCTCCCTCAGCACCAGCAATGGACTGAACTCAACAGCACCCACCTCCCTGACAAAGCCAGTAGCATGGAGCAGTCCACAGGCGAGAGCCAAGGGCCCCTGGACAGCCTGAGGCCCCCCTTCAATGAGCGCCTCGCAGAGAGTGCCGCGCCAGCTGGCCCGCCCGCCGAGCCCGCCAGCAAGGAGGTCAGCTGCAACGAGTGCGCGGCCTCCTTCGCCAGCCTACAGACCTACATGGAGCACCACTGCCCCGGCGCGCGCCCCCTGCCGCCCCTGCGCGAGGAGAGCGCCAGCGACACCAGTGAGGAGGGCGAGGAGGAGAGCGACGTGGAGAACCTGGCCGGGGAGATCGTCTACCAGCCGGACGGCTCCGCGTACATCGTGGAGAGCCTGAGCCAGCTGACCCAGGGCGGGGCCGCCTGCGGCAGCGGCAGCGGGCCTCTCCCCCAGCTCTTTCTGAACTCCCTCCCTGGTGCAGGGGGCAAACAGGGGGACCCTTCTTGTGCTGCACCCGTCTACCCGCAGATCATCAACACTTTCCACATAGCCTCATCCTTCGGGAAATGGTTTGAGGGCCCAGACCAGGCTTTCCCGAATACCTCAGCCCTGACGGGACTCAGCCCCGTCCTGCACAGCTTCCGCGTGTTCGACGTGCGACACAAAAGCAACAAGGATTACCTGAACAGCGACGGTTCTGCCAAAAGCTCCTGCGTATCCAAAGATGTTCCCAACAATGTGGACCTGTCCAAATTTGACGGCTTTGTGCTCTATGGCAAGAGGAAGCCCATCCTGATGTGTTTCTTGTGCAAACTCTCTTTTGGGTACGTCCGTTCGTTTGTGACCCATGCGGTGCACGACCATCGAATGACCCTGAGCGAAGACGAGCGGAAGATTCTTAGCAATAAGAACATCTCCGCTATCATCCAAGGGATCGGCAAAGACAAGGAACCCCTTGTAAGTTTTCTGGAACCAAAAAACAAAAACTTTCAACACCCTTTAGTTTCCACAGCTAACCTCATAGGCCCCGGACACAGTTTTTATGGTAAATTCAGTGGCATTCGAATGGAAGGGGAGGAGGCTCTCCCAGCCGGCTCAGCCGCCGGCCCTGAGCAGCCCCAGGCTGGCATCTTGACCCCCAGCAGTCTGTTGAACCTTGGCGGGCTCACCAGCTCGGTCCTGAAGACCCCCATTACCTCAGTCCCCCTGGGGCCTCTGGCGCCCAGTCCTACCAAATCCTCAGAGGGCAGGGACTCTGGGGCAGTGGGAGGGGAGAAGCAAGAAGCAGGAGATCCGGATTGCTTCTCCGAGAAAGCAGAGCCAGCCGAGGAGGAGGCAGAGGAGGAAGAGGAGGAGGAAGAGGCGGAGGAGGAGGAGGAGGAAGAGGAGGAGGAGGAGGAAGAGGAGGAAGATGAGGGCTGCAAAGGACTCTTTCCAAGCGAGCTGGACGACGAGCTGGAGGACAGGCCCCACGGGGAGTCTGGGGCCGCGGCAGGTGGTAGCAGCAAAAAGGACCTTGCTCTCTCAAACCAAAGCATTTCTAACTCCCCCTTAATGCCTAATGTGCTCCAGACCCTGTCGAGGGGCACAGCTTCTACTAGCTCTAATTCTGCTTCTTCCTTTGTTGTCTTTGATGGTGCGAACAGGAGGAATCGTTTAAGCTTTAACAGTGAGGGCGTCAGGGCCAATGTGGCAGAGGGCGGCAGGAGGCTGGACTTCGCTGATGAAAGTGCCAATAAAGACAATGCCACAGCACCAGAACCAAATGAAAGCACAGAGGGCGACGATGGGGGCTTTGTCCCCCATCACCAACACACTGGCTCCCTCTGCGAGCTTGGGGTTGGGGAGTGCCCCTCGGGGAGTGGCGTGGAGTGCCCCAAATGTGACACGGTCCTGGGCTCCTCGCGCTCGCTGGGCGGCCACATGACCATGATGCATTCTCGTAACTCGTGCAAAACGCTGAAGTGCCCCAAGTGCAACTGGCACTACAAGTACCAGCAGACGCTGGAGGCGCACATGAAGGAGAAGCACCCGGAGCCGGGGGGCTCCTGCGTCTACTGCAAAAGCGGGCAGCCCCACCCCCGGTTGGCACGAGGCGAGAGCTACACGTGTGGTTACAAGCCTTTCCGCTGCGAGGTGTGTAACTACTCCACAACGACCAAAGGCAACCTCAGTATTCATATGCAGTCCGACAAGCATCTCAACAACATGCAGAACCTGCAGAACGGAGGGGGGGAGCAGGTATTCAGCCACACTGCCGGGGCAGCGGCGGCCGCAGCGGCGGCGGCGGCCGCGGCAGCCAATATCAGTAGCTCCTGCGGGGCCCCCTCACCCACCAAACCAAAAACCAAACCCACGTGGCGGTGTGAGGTGTGCGATTACGAGACCAACGTGGCCAGGAACCTCCGCATCCACATGACCAGCGAGAAGCACATGCACAACATGATGCTGCTGCAGCAGAACATGACCCAGATCCAGCACAACCGCCACCTGGGCCTCGGCAGCCTGCCCTCGCCCGCCGAGGCCGAACTTTACCAGTACTACCTGGCCCAGAACATGAACCTGCCCAACCTGAAGATGGACAGTGCCGCCTCGGATGCCCAGTTCATGATGAGTGGCTTCCAGCTGGACCCCACTGGGCCCGTGGCCGCCATGACGCCGGCTCTAGGTGAGGATGACTGCGTGTGTGTGTGTGTGTGTGTGTGTGTGTGTGTGTGTGTTGTCATGACAGGGGCTTAACTGGGGAAAATGGAGACTAGACGGAGGGAGTCCTTTGGATTCGGTTGACTTTACCTTCTCGAGTTGCTTTGTGTAGACGGGAGTGTGTCATCATCAAATATTTTTTTCTCAAGAATCCTTTGAGCTCTGTGGTGCACGTGGAAGAGTTGATGTGTTCGACAGAGACACGACTGTACTTGGGCTGTGTAGGGCCAGGATTAAAATTTAAATGCTTCGTCTAGTTTTTGGCTTACGCTCAACCTTCCTCTCTGTTCCCTTTCTCTTTTTTTTGCAATTTGAAAAATCACTGCAATCATCCAAAACTTGGATATGCCATTAAATATTTGTTGAAATGTATGAAAAACTGTAGCTGGGACAGTGATCTCAATAAGTGGAACAGGGATAATTATCTCAGTGGTTTAAATAAGGACCGTCATCTCAGGAATTCAGAACCGTAGAGTACCCTATTCACGTAACCAAAGGCTGATTCTTTGCTGAGCTGGGAACCACCTGGATAGATTTCTCTCCGAATTCTCCATGTATTTATGAGAGTCTTGATGAAAAAGATGTGTTCTTTTTCTTTCCTATTTTTGGATGAGTTATTTGTGGTTAGTATAGTTGGGAATTAAATTGCCCCGGGGCACTGTAAAGGGTGGTGTGACAGATGAGAAACAAACCAGTTGTAAAATTGTCCATCAAGGAAAGCTAAGTTTTAATGTCAGTTACATCTTGGTTAACCGAGCCTTTGTTGCTGTGAAAAATGACCTGCGCTTTGGAGAAGTTGGGTTGGCTGTGTCTGGACACCGAGTCTTACCAGTTGACTGACTTCTTCTAGAATAGGACCCAGAGTGTAGATTCATATGGTGAAAACTGTGAGTCTTTAAGCATAAGGAATCATGCCCACTTTGGGGATAGCTGCTATTACGGGGAAATCTACAAGCCGGTTTCATGAGGACTGGATTACTCCAGCCTCCACCTCTTGTGCCTTGGACAGGACCCTGCTGACCTCTGTTCCCTAAATCTGCTAACTAATCTCTTGGGACCAGTGGCCATGGCCTGGATTAACCAGTATCACCTTACTGACAAGGGAATAAGTTGTTCTGGGCACCACAGTGTGAGCTAGTCCTTTCTTTCTGAGAGGGTTTAGATCAGTGGTCTCTAGCCTTTTTGGCACCAGGGACCAGTTTCATAGAAGACAATTTTTCTGTGGATGGGGAGTTTATGGGGGGATGATTCAAGCACATTACATGTATTGTGCACTTTATTTCTGTTATTATTACATTGTAACATATAATGAAATAATTACACAACTCACCATAATGCAAAATCTAATGCCCCCACTGATCTGACAGGAGGCGGAGCTCAGGCGGCGATGTGCCCTATGCAGGAGCAGCTATAAATACAGACGAAGCTTCCTTGCTTCCCTGCCACTCACCTCCTGCTGTGTGTGTGTGGCTCGGTTCCTAACAGGCCACAGACAGATACCTGCCCGGGGGTTGGGAACCGCAGGTTTAGATGACTCCTAGGGGCCAGTTTGCCAGTCTTTGTTTGTGTGGCGATTTAGTACTCATTGTTGTGGATGAGTTATATTTCAAAGCATTCAGTTTGTTTTTCTTGCTATGTATTCAAGTTTGAATCCTTGATACTTTAATTTTATTTTCCATTTTGAAACATTTGTCTGTTGATTCTTTATTACCAAATGATTTGAAGCTGTTCGACCCAACTGGTTTATCACAGCTGTATAGAGACGGACAGTCTCATCTGTGTGCAGGGTGGATCATGCACACCAGGGGGATGGGCTTCAGTATCTAGGACATTTTTTAAAAACCAGTAAGAATTGGGGTTTTATAGCCTGGAGACTTAAAATGTTGATTAAAACATAGAGTAAGTCAAACATAATGGAGGTGGAATAAAGACAGAAAATGGATGGGTTCATATTGGGTGAAAGTGAGATCTTTTTAATTAACTCGAAAACAGGTAACTGAGGCTCGACTGGAGAAGCAGAGGCATGTTTTGCATTCACACCAAGTGTCCGTGAGTCTTGGGGCGTCACACACTGTCCCCAGCAGTTATGGCAGGTACAAAAGAAACAAAAGAATGAATCCCTGTATTATAGACACACAGAAAAGATCCATACTTTATTTCTTAAAGACAACAGAGCTCTTCCTTCCAAGGACTTCATCCAGCTCGGTCAGGAAGGGCCCTTGAATTTCTAGTGTCACCACTGGTCAGCGAAGTGAACGTCTGGGATAGCCTGTTCCTTCCTTGGGCCGTAAGAGCTGTGGAGATGGTGCAAAAGCCACAGATGCTTCATGCCGGAGCTCGCGTGGAAGTGTCCAGAGGACTTAGAACTTAAGTTGTATGACCTCTGTAGAAGAAGCCAACATATGCAACTGAAAAGAACCATAACTGTCAGCTCTATCTGCAGCTCTGCAGACTTTTCCCATAGGCTGTTTGTAAGATGGCTGTAGGTGGTATTAGACTTGACTGGGTTCTGCAGGGGGAACAAGTTTTTGTGATGTACACTCCTGCCTACAAAGTTATTGTTCTTCACACTTCCCTTGACGGAACCTTCTCTTTAGCGTTTTTAAACAGACACCAGTCTTGGGGATGCGTTCTTTCCAGAGGCTTTTAAGGGAAGGGTTGGGCTTCTTTCGTCTGGTATGGTTGGATTTGCCGCAATTTGTAGACAGCATGTTGGAATTGAGACCATGTGAACATCCTCCCAAACATTCCTTCCGACTCTAAAGTTTAGCACAGCACTGAGAAAGGGATTGCTTATGGGGCACCCGCACGTTTCTCAAGTAGCCAGCTAGCCACCCGGCCCCTGCGTGAAGCTTAGTAGCTCCCCTGCTTCTGCCTTTTCATACATGTGCCTCTCTGAGGATGTACTTATGGGTAGGCTCACGTGCCAGGGTGTAAATTCCAGGGTTAAAGTTAGGGGCATACAGGGAGGTGGGGGCTTGCTCCTTTCCAAGATGATATATCCACCATGGCTCAAGATTAAAGACCTGCTAAGTCCTTATTTACGGGGGCTCTCCTTCTGACTGCCTGTGAGTTGGGTGAGGATCCTCCACTTCTTGGGAGCTGAATTAGTTCCTTTAGCCTTATGTATTTGCAAGATTTTAAGCCCTGAGTTTGTTTCTCTGAGGTACAGTCCTCGAAGGGAGTTTTCGCTGGCTGGTCATCCTAGCTCGTTTTATCACTCTTCTGCTTCTGTCCTTGATTTGCATTTCATTTTAAGAGCTTAGAATGGGAACAGGGACTGCTTTCTTCTGCTTGTTCCGAGGCCTTGTAATTTTCGCTCAGGCATCCAGCAAGTGACAGCTGAATTTGTCTTTAGAGCAGTATTGACGCGCTGAGGTGAAATCTGAAAAGTGGAGGAGGTTTGATGCTCCAGGTGGTTGGCATCAGAAATAAATATATGTTTGCTCGTCATCTTACCCTCCGGGCAGTTACTGCTTTGACTGTGAACACCACGTACGTTTTGTGGATGTTGCCCAACCTCCGTCCCCATTCAGGGATGGAGCTTTTAGACTTTGTTTTTTTGCTTTCTCTTTTTCTCTCTTGTCCTAAAAAGAATGTCATAGTTATGGCTCCTCACCAGGGAAGATGGTAAAAGAGACAACAAACAGAAAGCTTCCTAAGCCTTCTGGAATGCATGTGCAAAAGGTTTCTGTGGCTTGCTGGACTGTTCATAGCTTCAAACACAGCTCGTCTGCTTACTAGAGCCTGTACTGGTCTTTTGATCTGAGGTGTCTCTTGTAGCGTAAATAAGAAGATCATTTAAAAAAACAAAACAAAACAACAAAACAAAAACCTTTTCTTTGATGAGCCACTAACTTGGATTCTAATCAGTCATTTAAAAAAAGTAATAATAACCTTAGCTCAAACACACCTAAAAGGTCAGGTGTAAATATGATTTGGGGGGTGTAGGCAGACCTGATAGCTCAAGTGTGTGTGTGTGTGTGTGTGTGTGTGTACGTGTTCAGGGGAGAGGCAGAAATAGCAGCCGCTGTTCAGCTTTCTGCTTGACTGTCTGCTTCTAGGTAATGGACGGAAGGCTGCTCTTTCCAAGCCTTTCTCGGGATATAAATAAGACCTTGCTGTATTAATTTACTGCAGTGAGTGTGAGCCCGTCCCGGTTTATGCAGGGTGGTGATGGACTGAAAAGGAACAGGGTGGAGAGGGAGGGAAATCTTTCTCAGATCTTGACCCTCGGGTTTCACTGCCCATCTTGGTCCACTTCCTGCACGTGAAACATTTTGGTTTTTTTTTTCACCCTCATCTGGTACAGCAGACATTTGGGTGTCGGTGCAGAGGGTGGGTGTCTGCTGTACCAGACTGCAGCAGGTTGGCAAGGATTAGGCAGAACCCCTGCCCCAGAGAGGTGGTGCTCTGATGGGGATACCAGCCATCTGTTTGTGGTTGACTGTAGCTGCTAAGGGAATGTGACAGACCCTAAAAAGTACCACATGTCACATGGTGCAGAGGCTCAAGAAAGGGAAGAGGTCATCCTATTGGGAAGATGTGGCAAGAATTGGTGGTGTTGACCAGAGGGGTGTGGCAAGAATATTCCCCAAATCTTCGCTTTGGAGCTGTGATGTCCAGTGCAGTCACCGCTCACCACACTTGGCTACCTAAATTTAAATAATTACATTAAAAATTCAGTTCCTCAGTTGTACTAGCCATATTTCAAATGTTCTTTCGTCGCACATGGCCAGTGACTACTGCTTCAGACAGCGCAGCTGTAGAACATTCGCATCACCACGGAAAGCCATGTTGGTCAGCGCTGCTGTGGATAAATTCTGGGCCCAATTCTGATTGGCCACGAAGGCTTGGTGTCTTGAGATTTCAGTTCTAAGTCATTTCCAGTTTGGGGATGGGGATTGGAGTTTTAGATTGCATTATATCCACTGAGTGATATTTATTTCTATCTTTTTTTGGATCTGAGAGAAGGGATGAATTGAAATATTCGAGACATTATAGTTCCTAACTTTTTCTGTGTGTTCTTCTCCTAAAGGAGGAAAACGTAACGCCTACCACAAATCTCAGAATGTCTGTGGAAAAGATTCAAACACATCACATTGACTTTTTTTGTGTATGTGTTTGGTTTCCAGCTTGTAGCGCTTTACAACACTTGAAATGTGATCTTTTCTTCTTGGACCCTGGTTGGGGGTGGTGGAGGGCTGGGTCGGGCCTCCGCTGTGGCCGTGGCCGTGAGCCGGGCCTCTGACTCTCTCCCTCTCTCCTTCCCGGCAGTGGGCGGTGAGATCCCTCTAGACATGCGGCTCGGGGGCGGGCAGCTGGTGTCGGAGGAGCTGATGAACCTGGGCGAGAGCTTCATCCAGACCAACGACCCGTCGCTGAAGCTCTTCCAGTGTGCCGTGTGCAACAAGTTCACGACAGACAACCTGGACATGCTGGGGCTGCACATGAACGTGGAGCGCAGCCTGTCGGAGGACGAGTGGAAGGCGGTGATGGGGGACTCGTACCAGTGCAAGCTCTGCCGCTACAACACCCAGCTCAAGGCCAACTTCCAGCTGCACTGCAAGACGGATAAACACGTGCAGAAGTACCAGCTGGTGGCCCACATCAAGGAGGGCGGCAAGGCCAACGAGTGGAGGCTCAAATGCGTGGCCATCGGCAACCCCGTACACCTCAAGTGCAATGCCTGTGACTACTACACCAACAGCCTGGAGAAGCTGCGGCTACACACGGTCAACTCCAGGCACGAGGCCAGCCTGAAGCTGTACAAGGTAAGGCCTGGCTCCAGGAGCAGGCTGGGTGCCTGGGAGTTGGGGAGAGGACTGGGGAGGAGATGGACAGTCCCTGCCGTGGCCTGGTTGGCTGCTGCGTGATAACCTGGCGCTGAATGGAGAATCGGCATCTGCTTCCTTGGGGCAGAAATGGGACAGGTTCAACTGGCAGCTGAAGGTTCTCTTTCTCGGGCACCCCATTTCTTGGGCAAGTTTGGTTTATAGCAGGCCGATGCTGTCGCGTCATCCCACTCAGGCCTTGACTGCCTTCCTGGTTGGCTCTTTCCATACTCACTGTGGGCTTTTGTGTGCCCTGGTGCTCCCGTGCGTCCTCTCTCTCCTTCAGGCAATCGCTTCTCCTTTTCCATCTCTTTATTCCTTGTTTCCCTATTTCTTCTATCCTGGATGCCCCTGGGATCCTTCCCCCATGGCGGTCTCTGCCGAGATCCATCCATTCAGCCAGCGGACGCGCACCGGGCACCCGCTGTGTGACAGGCGCCGTTCTGGACGCATGCCTACGTCAGTGCAGGGAATAGACAGAAACAGTCCCTGCCCTCACAGAGCTTCCACTCTCCTGCAGGGAGGTGGGCAAGAAGTGTAATGAATAAATTCTACAGCAGGCTGGAAGGGGGTAAATGCCATTGGGAAAAAGAGAGTCCAATAAGGGGGCTCCGTTGTTCTTTAATTGTTTTCCCTTTGTTTCCTGTGTTCTATGTCCCCTTTCTCTTCCTTATGCTGATCTTTTTCTTCCTTTTTCTGGGCTTCTCCCATCTTCCTCTCCCTCTGTCCTCTCTCCCCTTTTTCCTTTTTTTCCATTTCTTCTTTGCAACCCTCTCGCCCCCCCCCGCCCCCACGCGCTGACCCCCCCATCCTATCCACTCCGTGGACGGTAACCGAGGAGGAGGGGCTCCGGATACTGTAAATAGTCCTTTCACTTGCATGGCAGAATTGCTCCAGACGTTTCTATTGATTTTCGCTGGACTTAAAGCCTCACCTTTTTCTCTAATCATCCCATAATGGCTTTAGTATGAACAATCAGGTACAAATTGCCATAAATCTCCCAGCCTCACTCCACACAACCTTCCACTCCCTTGCTCTTTCCATTTCCCTCTCTTGGATTCTCAGCCTCCTCCTCTCCTTTCACACTGTTTCTTGTGTCTTCGGGCCCACAAGTGTTTGGATTCTGCTGGCCCTGAGCTGGTTTACTCCCCTTTCTACTCAGCGTGATTTTAAATGGAGACCCTGGATAAGGAAGACTCCCGGTCCTCCCCCCATGTGGTCTCTGCCGAGATTGACGCTGTCATTGGTTTCACAGTCGCTCCTTCTCGGGTGGTGGGAGGCCACTGCAACGTGGATGAGAAACCATTTTGGGGAAAGTAGGAGAAAGCAGGAGTGAGGTAGTGATAGAATGTTCTGGAATGGACTGCTGATGCCAGCTTTGGTGCAGTGGGGAAAGTCTGCACACCACTCAGCCAGTCCCCTTAGCCCAAGTGAGCAAGAACCTCCCTGGACCGGCTTAGTTTTATGTCCCCGTTGAAAGCAAAGGCTCTTTGCCGTCAGAGTAAATTGTTGGTCTGAACTGGCCACAGGATGGTGCTGACATGGCCAAGAAAACCCAATGGAAAAACCAGCGAAAGAAAGAATTTCCAGAGGACCCAACTGAGTAAAATTTGTACAAAGGACCCAACGTGGCCATTGAAGGTTGTATGCAACTTTGATGAAGGTCTTTCGAAGCTGGCCTCTTCCGTCCAAGGAAAAAATTGCACTTTAGATTATGAAACGCGCACAGTGATGATTCTCTCTCCACACTACATCCTCCACGCGGCCAGAGTCTTGAGCAGAAGTCTGTCAGTCACTTGGCTTTGCTCCTGAAGGGCCTGGAACCTGGAGGATTTGCTGAGAATAGCCCTTTTTGGTCCCCAAACTGCATCCACAGATCACACCTGGAGAGTCAGGGTGAGGTGTTTTCCAGGGTGGATGTGAGGGAAGCAGTTTATTTATGTGTTTCTGTGCTGCTAGCTCTGGCCACTTATCCTCCTGAGCTTCAATTTTCTTGTAGTTTTGTTTTGTTGGGTTTTTTTATTTTTTATTTTTTTTAATTTTAAGTTTTTTGAGACAGGGTCTCTCTCACTCTATCACCCAGGTTAGAGCACAGTGGTGTGTTGTCGTAGCTCACTACAGTCTCAAGCTTCTGGGCTCAAGGGATCCTCCTGCCTCAGCCTCCCGAGTAACTGGGACTACAGGCATGAGCCCATCACGCCTGGCTAATTTTTTAAATATTTGTAGAGATTGGGCCTTGATATTACCCAGGCTGGTCTTGAACTTCTGGCCTCAAGCAGTCCTCCTACCTCAGCCTGCCAAAGCGCTGAGATTACAGGCATGAGCTGCCACACCCTTTTTTTTTTTTTTTTTTAATGATAGAGGACACTGCTGTTCAAAAAAGGTAGACGCGTCCTCCTGTGTTAGGATGCAGGATAGAACGTGGGAACCAGCACCCAAAGGAGAGGTGCCCAAATAATGCATTCAGCTGGCACATCCCTGGGGGTGACCAGTCTCTGAGACACAGGGTGGAATTCCTGTGTCAGGAGCTAAAGGTCATTAGTATGGTCTCATTAGTCCTGGGGTAATGAATGTCCCTCTGCTTGCTGAAGCTGCCACAGGGGGCTGGGACCTCTCATGCTCATTCCTGGGTGACACAAACAGGAGTATAATTCCAGTGCTGCTCCTGAGTCCCTTTGTCCACCGGTGTGATCAAGACAAGCCTGTCTTGCCACGGAGGGGGACTCCCTCTCACAGGGTTTCGCCAGTGTACAGATATGGGGTAGGGACTGGAGGTGGTTTAAGAGTCGCTTTTGCTCTAGGCCCTGGTGTGGCCTGCAGTAAATGGAGATTGATTGCATGTTATTTTTCCTCTTGCTAATGTAATCCATTAGCCCGGCACATGCATAATCAGTTTAGAGCACAGTTAACTGAATGTAATCGAGTTCTTTACTGTCTGCTAGAGAAACCGCTCCAGATGCAGCTGACCCGGGGAGGGCACTGAGCTCCTCCCACATGGCCCTTCGTACTCACCCCTCCCTGTCCCAGTCCACCCAATCCAAGGTCCCGGGCAAGGCATCCATGATTGGTCAAGGCGACTCCTCCAAGCTGCCTTCTGCTGCACCCGCTGAGGTGGCCATGACGTGTCTGGTTTTCCAGTGGCTTTTCCAGCCGCGGCTTTTCTTCCTCTTTTCCTTTTTCATATTGGAGGAGACAGAGCCGTGGTCTCGGGAGCTGTAGGCCATGGCGTGGCTTTCGGTTTGTCATTTGACCTCATGCTGGTCCAGAGTCAACTGCCCTTGCTGTCATAAGTGCTAGTGCATACGTTGCTGTGTTAGGACTGGATTTTCTGAAAGCGTGAGATAATTTCTAATCTGGGCACAAGAGGGTTGGGCTAATATGCAAAAGCCTCCTGATATTATCTTTGTTGCTTCGTATGGTATAGTTTGGGTTATTGTTTGAATACTAATTTGTAAACTGGAATTAATGTGCAGTGTGTTCTTCCTGTGTGCACTTCCTGGAGGTGAGTGAAGTAGGCTGGAGGGCCCTAGGCTCAGAGGGAAACTCCCTGTCCTTTTCTTTGGGTCCCTGGCTTACTTCTGCAGAGTGCCCATGATCAAATTCCTTGGGTTTGGTGTGGTTTTTTTTTCGGTCTCGAACAGTGGCTGACTCTGGTCCAGCTCCTAGCGGTCATATGTCCATCTCCATGCCAACAGCCGCCATTGTGGGGTCACTGTGATTGGTTGACACAGCCGGAAGGCCAAAGGCTCCAGCGGAGCTTTGATGCTGGGCTCTTGGTTTCTGTCCTTAGTGGTTCACCTGGAAGGAAGGTGTGTTGTGAAGGCACTTGTCTCTCACCAGGCACTTGTCTCTTGGAGTCTTGAGCTCCAAGACTTTAATTCAGCATTTTTTTTTGCTTTCACGTGTAAACATAACACTCCTCTCTTAGAGGACCCAAACCCTGGCCCCACTCCCTCACCCGCTACACCCGTAGACATGTGGGGTGCGCTTGCTCGTCTTAGTTAAGGGAGCAGCTGATACTGCCCCTTGCCCGCTCCCTGCTCTCCTGCAGGGCTAGCTTGGCTTAGCTCCTGAGCCCGAGATGTGTGGGTTTGGTGCTAGTGCAAGCTCTCCTGCGTTTACCCTGCCTTCCCGGCCAAGTGGCGTTTCTGAAATTTGTGGTGTTTTCCACTTGCTGGAGGAGGGGTGCAGAGAGGGCAGTTGGCAATCAGTGCACACCTGCCAACTATCAGAATCTGGTTTTCACTTTGATGTTTTTCTTCACCTGAGAGTCATTGGAATGGAAATCCGTCAACTTTAGCAGATAGATTAAGACCTCACCAGAATCTATTACTCAAACAGTTTCCAGCTGGGGTTCCTTTGATTGGGCCAAGACTGAAGGTTTCATATTAATCTTAAATTATATGCAGTGAGGGTTGTCTACCACTGTGTTGTGTCTGGGCCACATGTGAGCTGCCGTGGGCCAGCTAGGCAGACAGGAGATGAGAAGCCAGTGGGTCTAAGTGAGCTCCACGTGGATGGCACCAATTTATTAAAACACACACAGCCAAATTCTCCACGCAGCGGACTGTACTCACGCCATCCTCTGAGGATTATACATTGCGAAAGGATATAAGCAACCCTTGATCAGGCTCTGCATTAGAATCCATCTCAGTCCTTCCCCTGATGCATAAGAAACTTGTTGGGGCTCACTGTCCCAGCAGGCCATAAAGTCATCATATGGTGGTGGACAAATCAGAAGATGTAGAAAAAGTCGGACAGTGATTTGTTTTGAAATCTGCATTCTTCGTGCTCCTCTGTGGGTAGACTGGGGGAAATGGGATCTTAGAGAGACAGCCACACACTGCACACCCATAGGTGGGGTGGTGACTGGTGGCCATTGCGTTGCCCTGAGAGCAAGAAGTATAAACCCTTTGGGGAGTCTCCCCGCCCCATCCCATCCCGTCCACCGGGCGTGGCTCTGTGTTTGAAGCCGTGGTGCACATGCCGTCTGGTTTACATCGTGATACTGCAGCCAGTTTCCGCAAACCTTGTTTTCTTGTTAGGTAGACTATTTCTTGTTTGTTTGTTTAAGTACATACTTCTGCCACCTTTCCCCCATACCTGGATGCCTTCAACCAAAAAATGAAAGGAGGGGAATGTTTTCCTTTAGGTGATTTAGAAGATATGAAAGAAAGGCCACATGTTCTGGTATATTTTAGCACTTTTCATCCTCGCTCCCTCCTTCTCTTGGAGCAGCTGGAGGCCTCAAGTTCATTTCCCTCACTGAGTGGTGGGGGCTGGTGGCATGTGCCCGCTCGGCTGGGGGATGTCACATGGGCCCGATGGGTCTTGGCTGGAGAGCTCAGGCGGCTCTGGCAGTTCTTCTGGCCACCAGTTAACTTCAAAGGGACTCTAGGAAGATCAAAAAACTAAATCATCTTTGAGGGCAGGGCTCATGCCAGGACCAAGTTCATCCATCACTGCTGTACGAACCTATGGCCCAGCGCATCGCAGTGGTGGACAGTATGAAAGGTTGGTACTTTGTTGGGGGGGGTTCCTTGCCCTCCTCTCCTTACCTGAATCTCCGCCCACCCCCCCCACCCCCAGACATTATTTCGTATGTTCTGCTGATGGCCACGGCACAAGCTTTGTCCGGATCATTCTGGTTGTAGAATTATACACGCCCTCACGTGAAGAAAGCAGGGTCAGTGTTATCTTTTGGCTCTATGCTTTAGACACCACATAATGGAATTGAAATCTTACTAGATCTGCCTATTCTTAAGAAAAAAAAGGCCAGTACTTAATACCCACCTGTTGAAAAACCAGTTTTACAACCATCGTAGCACTTTTATCTTTTTTTCTAAATGCTTTTAAAAGTAGTTTCCTTCTCTTTCTCTGTTCTTTTTGTAGTTAGTAAAGAACTGATCAGACCCTTTTAGAATACTATTGTATCCTTAATTATGTCTTACAAGGTTAGCATTCCATGTGTACCTTAAGTGTAATCTAATAATAATAATACACTGTCGATTCCCTGTTTTTTATGGTAAAAGTAATGACTAGTGTGTGTTCACTATTAAAAAGAATTTGGAAAATTCAAGAATACACAAGAAAAGAACTGTAGCCTGATCTTACCACATGACAACCTATTTTTACTTTCTTCTTTTTACTTATAGCATAGGCGTTTTCCAGATTTGGAATGATATTGTATACGTATAGCACGATACCAGGCCCTTTTTGAAATATACTTTTCCATAATTTCTAAAATGGAAGTGCTTTGTCTGTTCCAACTTTGCACAGGCAGACCACTGTTATATGTAGTTTATATCCTTTGGAGCCCTTTTCTGTGCTTCTGTGGATAGAAGTGTGGGTATACACATACATACTGCTCACTTAAAAAAATCTTTATAGCCACATGCTATGCTTTCAGTTTGCTTTTTTCATGTAACTTTTTATCATGGAACTCACTTCAGGTCAGTACATAGAGATCTAGGTCACTCCTTTTAATGGCTTTATAGTGTTTCATTTATTGACCCCAGTTATTGATGTACATTGAGGTATTGGCAGTGTTTTGGTGTCACAGGTGATGAGGTAGGGAACGTAAATCTCTGTATACTTGTGCCATTCCATGAAGTGGAACTGTTGGGTCCCAGAGTGTGATGCCAACAGATACCGTACTTTCCAATGGCCCTTCGCAGAACAGGGGAGCATTTCATCCCCTCCCCATTAAGTGATGCCCAAATTCCACCTCGGTGATCAATGTGACGTTATTTTTCCCTTTTCATTGTCAGATTGACAATGTTGTTCTGATGTGTGTCTTTGCCATGGGTAGATACGATGAACATTTTTCCCTGTATTTCTTGGCCATTTCTTCTTTAGGGGCTGTTCTGTGTATAGCCTTTGCCCTTTGTTCTTCTTGTTCCTTTTGCTGATTGATGTGCAAGAGTTTTGGTTTATCTGGGCCAGCAACCCTTGTGAGCTGTGGATGTTGCAATAGTTTCTCCTGGTCTTTGATTGTCTTTAACTTTGCTCAGAGTGCATTCTGACAGCCTTTCATTTGTATCATGTGTAATCTGTTGATCTTTTTCTTTATGCTTCCAGCTTCTCTCCTTTCCGGGGAGACTGTCTCTTTGCTAAGATTATAAAATAATAGAAATAATAAGTAACACCTGTACAGCATTTGTTACAAGCCAGATGCTGTGTTCTACTTTACATATATTAACTGATTTAATCTATTATTTCTTATATTTTCAAATGAGGATGCCAAGGCACGGGGAGCTTCCAGGGCACAAGGTATTGAACGTTGTTGGAGTCAGTGTTCGAACTCAAGCAGGCTGCCATGACTTCACTGAAATTTTCTTCATTACTTCCCCCCCTCCTTATGTCTTTAATCCATGAGGAATATATTTTGTGTACAGTGTGTTTGTAAGACTCTTTATTTTTGTGTATGATGTGATTTAGGACTTTCTGTTTTCTTTCAGATTGGACGGTTAATTGGGCAGCAGTTTCTTAAATAACCATCCTTTCTTACCTGATGTGAAAAGCCATGTTTCTTTTTCCCAGTTCTCTCGCTTTTGTAGAGCCTCTTGCGAACGCTCCACGGATTAGAGTGGTCAGAACCTATCTGCGGAGTCCTGTTGGAAGCACTGGGTCACAAGAAGAAGGGACAAAAGGTCTGGTTCTCTTTTCAAGGCCTTTGAAGTCCTGTGGACCAAACGTCTTCCTTTTACCTTTTCCTGTTTCTCTCTGGCATGTTCCCCAAGGGGAGGTTTCTTGGGTTCATTGCCTTTATCAAACCCTCGGGCCTGAGGGAGAAGCAGCGTGTTGGAAGAGGGGCTGGGATTTTATGGTGCCCTTAACGGAGACTGTGGCTCTCAACCTTTTATCTTTAAAAGGGGATGGAGAACTAATTCTGAGAAATCATAGACATTCTCTTTTCTGAAGTTCTTACTCAGAGAGCATATCGATGTCACGACTGTGTCTGCACATTTCCAGTATAACTGTTTGCAGGTACCGGTGACAAATTGCCTTTTGGATTGCAAAGGTGCCCCATGGCCTCTGACCTAAGCCAAGGAGCCAGGAGCTCTAATAACTACCACGGTGACAAAATATTGGAAAGCCCCCCACATCCTACAGTTAAAAAGCCCTGGACCATCTTGTGAGAGAAAAATCTCAAAACTTTCCATCCCATCACCCCACCCCCACCTAGAGGAATAAATAACGCTGTGGAATTCTTCACATGAATGACATCTGCCGTCTTAGGGGTGGTCCGTAACCCTTAGGAGGGTTTTGCTGTGAATATTTCATTGCCTCTGCATTCCAGAATAGCTCCTGGTGTTGCAGTTGTTCTAGGCAAACCCGATCTGGCAGGGAAGCCAATATGGCAGGTGCCGCGTAATGAGCCAGAGGCGTGAACTCGATTCTGAATCCTTTCAACTTGCTGAGGACTTGGACTAAAAGGGCAAATTTGAATACATATAGTCCCAACAGGTGTTTCTGGTTTTTTGTTTTGAAAGGGAAATTGTAAGGGAACAATTAGGCATTGTCAGGAACACTGTCAGGAAAAGGCAAGAGTTTTTAAATAATTACATAATACACCTGAACCAGATTCTTTATTCTGTTTTAAACATAACTTGAAACTATAAATACTATTTAAGTATAGAGTGGGAAAAGCTGTTACTATGAAAACCATTCTGGTAGTACTAAGTGAGTAATTTTATACTTTAATATTTAATAAAATTGATTTCTGGCACTTTTTTTTTTTTTTAAGCAACCGAGATGCAGGATGAAAGTTAAAAAATTTTTAACTACAGAAAATCTGTCACTCATGCAAATGGTGGAGAGTGTTGGAACCAGAAACACGAGGGTGATGATTTGAAGTGAAAATGCCACCGCGGAGGCCTCGGCTTAGAGTTCCCAGATATAGCAGAGAAAAATATAAATGTCCAAAAAAATGTAAATTTCAGATAAGCCACAAATAACTTTTAGTGTAAGTATATCCCATCAGCTATACTTATGCTTACTTACCAGAAATTCACATTTCACTGGGCATCCTGTATTTTGTTTGGCAACCCTACCTCTGGACAGAGAGGAAATTCTTTCATAGTGACCTGCTGACAGGCTCTCCAGGAACATAAAGAGAGCTAAGTGGCTTCCTTGTTTGGAAACCTCCTCCCCACCCACCCCCACACAGTGGTTCCCAGCAGAGGAAGAACATTATAAATGCTTCTAATGATGATTTCTAATTTTTGTTATTCATAGAAAACTGTCTTATCAGATTTTCAGATTTTCAATATTGAAGAAAATGCTGTTCCTATAATGAAATCTGAAATTTTCTCTAGAGCTATTTGTTAAAATTTATTTTTCAATAATTTTTTTTCATTATTTTCTTTTATCGAAATGCTTTTGCGTCACGCAGCGGGGCCGACATCAGGTTGCCTGGTTCAAGCAACCACAGCATTGCCAGACGCTTAATCCGCCCTTCTCTCACTGGGCCTCAATGAGTCTCCTCCTGCAGTGGTTATTTATACATAGGCCATAAAAATCCACAGCATGCGAGCGTCCGTTATTGTCCGTGGAAGACCCCAAGTGCCTGGGATATGTAGGTCGCTAATAGGAAACACGGAAAAGTAGGTTTGAACTGAGACTAATCATCAGAAATGATGAGGGAACCTTCTCCAGGGCCTACTTTCTTGTCCTCTGAAAGGCTAACTAGTTAGAAGGTTAGAAATGTTTATCTACTGAGAGTGTTTGATTTGTAACCTGTTAATTAGCGGAGCACATTTCCAGACTCAGAACAAGGCCCCCAAAGCACATCCAGTCTCTGAGGTCAACAGTCGAACCAACGTTTCCTTTGCCGGGATGGCCTGAGTGTCAGAATCACTGAAGGAATTTCCCATCTGCTCACTGTCCCCTGGAGTCTGTCTCTGGCCTCTCTGCTATCACTGGCAATAGGCTCCTCTTTGAGGATTGTTGGACCTTTCTGATGACTTCTGAGCTGACGTCTGTGGACTTTCTGGGTGACACTCATCATGCAAGGGAGTCTTTGTCTTCCCGTCCCTCAGAATGAGACAGAAGGTTGGGCACAAGGACCCTTGAGCAGTTCTCTGATGGAAGGTGGCTTTGCACCTGCCACCCTGATTGGCTCTCCTGTGCGTTCAGACCCCAGCCCCAGAGGACCCAAGAGGGCCAGGCCATGGGATTCCCCAGATGATTCCTCTGTGTGGCCTCTGGGAGACAAATGAGAAGGGGACTTCTCCTGGGGCAGTGACGTTTATTGAGAGCTGTTTTCCTGCCGAGCACCGGAGTAGGATTTTGTACAGACTTGGGCTAATGAATCTGTAGCATTTAAAACCCGGTTTTGTTTCGGGATCTCATTGTCAGCAGCACATACTGGAGTATGTTTCTTCCCTGATGCCCATGTGTCCTCTGCTCGTTACCTTCTGTCTCTTCCTTCAGAACCTTCCTTCTGTCTCCAGCATGCCCCTTGGCCAAGCAGGGGGAGGTGGGCAGGTATCCAGCATGGTTCTGAATTAGGAGATGATGATTTTCTAAAAACTCGGGGCAAACACATCATACCTGTGTGGGACTAGAACTTTCTTCCTGCTATGGCTTTATTTCCCTTATATCTTCTTTCATCCAAAAAGCTGGAAAGGTCATGCCACCAGCCACAGCATGGTAATACCCGTGGTCCTGTGGCAACTGGGGAGACGGAATCTTGCATGACCCCAAGGCTTTTCAGATAGGATCCCGCCCCGTGGTTGCCAGGGGAACAAGGTATCGCCAGGCTGTGGTTAGCTGCGTGATCTTGGTGCACACAGGTAGGTTTGCTCAGCTCATTTTTTGTTTTTGCCCAGATGGATGCATCGTACAGCCTCCAGGACAGCAGGAATGATAATGTCTGGGTTTGACAAACCCCTCTCACCCTCGCGAGGGGCTTGGGAGGGAGCCTGTGTCACTGTGGTGGTCCTGCAGATGCATGTCGATGCTCCTGAAGACCTGGGAGGAGTGCTAACTTTGCTTGCGACAGAGCTTCTCCTCGCAGAGTGACCCTGTCTGGCTGTAGGACGTATCTTGCCGATTTCTGATAGGACTCACTTGAAGTGAATGTTTCTCATTCCAGATTCTTCACAAATTATTGACTGCCTTGGACCCGGGGAGGTTCTCTGAGCAGCATCAGATGTTTTTCCTCTTTTGAGGGCATTCTGTGCTTTGGGGGTGGGGGGACTAAAAGGTCACCCCAAAGGCTCATCTCCAGCTGAGGAGCCCCCTGATTGAAGATGGTTTGCACTGTAATCTCCCACATCTGCCAGGCCTTCATAGTCCGTTTCCCCTCTCCCACCATCTCCCCTCTGCCACCTCTCCTGTTTTCTAAAATAATTAAAGATAGAGGAGCGTGGGGAGCATTCCTTGGCTCTTCTGGTCAGCCAAGCCAAGTGGCGCTGGTCCCAGGACTGTGATTTCCTCACTGTCCTAGACATTAGTCAGCGAGGGTGACTTTGCAGCCAGCTGTGGTTTAGGAAGCTCTGTGGGGACTGATTTGGCTGGATGCATCTGTTTGTGTGCGTTTGTTCACTTTCTGGTTCTTGGATTAGGCTCAGGCCATTTTTTTTATTATTATTATTATTTTTTTGCCCAGACTGGGTTTCTATTAGGGATGGCTGCAGCTGTGTGCGTAGGAAGACCAAACAGCTTCTCCCGGGGCCAGAGCCCCGACCTTTGCGGGGTCTCTGTGTGTCCGGCTTGGAATGTGCACCCCGCTCTCTTCACCTCCATGGTCTCCCTGCCGTGATTCGCACCTCTGGGCCTTTGGTGCTTTGAGTTTATCCAGAATCCGTAGGGCTCTGCAGGTTTGCTCTCTGGTGGTGAGTTTTTGAGTTGTTGCTGTGTTGGTGACTTTTCCTCTCTCATGTTCTAGCTGGGTTCCCAGAGGACCCAGAAAGTTCTCTAGAAACTCCCTCTCTCTTCTCACTGCCTCCTACTAACGTAGTCATAGCTTTTCCTCTTGGCCTGGCCTGCTCTGTATTCCTCTCAGAGCATGGCATTTGGAACAAAATCTCACCTGGGGAGGTTCCAGACAGCGGCGACAAAGCTCAACTCTGCCGAGGGGAGACTAATTACACAGCTAATTAATCCAACAGATGTCATTTTAAGTGCTCATTTCTGTGCGATTGGGTTGCACACGTCTTGCATTGCTGAGATGGGCATCGGGCCCTGTTGGAAAACGTCTTTTTTATTAGACTTTAAGAAAGAGCATATTTCCTTTCCATCCTTTATGCTCTAGTGACGCATCCTAGGTTTTCCAGAATGTTCTCTCCAGCTGCTGTCCCCACAGTGTCTCTACCCTGAATTTGTGTCACATCATCTGGCACTGAGCTGGGCTCTGTGTCATGGGATGTGTTGCTTCTCCAACTCGTTTGTAAACTTACTGAGACTGTGGATTGCTGTCACTGTGGTGGGTGTCTGAGGAATGCAGCACCGGTAGACACCAGTGGCTGGTTACTCGTTTCTCTTCCTTTGCTTTCTCATCCGTACTGAAAGCAAGTTCGTTTCCGAGAAAAGGAGCTGAGAAGTGTTGGGAAAGTGTTCTTTTGCTAGCAGATAGTCAAGAAGTAAGAACAACAGTGATTCTTGGTGAAGCTGAACAACTCACGTGTGGGGCACGGAAAGGCTCCTGGAAATAGGGGAGGGGAGTCGGGAACACACTGTCTCCCTCCCTCCTCTTCAGTGCTGGGGATGGAACACAGAGGATGGAGAGATGCTGTCTTCCGTGGCCTGGGAGTGGCTGTGGGGTGCAGGCGTGGCCGTGGACCTGAAGCTGGTAGCCTGTGCTCGCGGAAGTCGACTGGTCCTCAGGAGGGGCAGCAGCACCTGCCCAAGGCCACGCTGACCGACTCCATGTTGGCTAACAACCCCTTGTCCTCAATCATACCCATCTTGTGAGTGGACTCGCCATGTTCCCTCCTACCTGCTGGATCCAGAAGTGACACATTTCACCACTGATGTGTCAGGTCCCCAGTGGTTTCTGTGTTGCAAATCCATGTTCTACTCGCACGTGACCTTCCAGCAGCCTTCTCTCTGCCCTTGACCCTTTCTCCATTTCCCTGCCAGCTTCTGCTACTTCACGGGAAATGTTAGGAATCCTCCAGGGTTTGGTCCTGGGCCCCTCCATTTTTGTGTCTAGGAATCTCCCTGAGGGTCTCACTCAGTCCAGTGGTTTTGAACACCATCTGCCTTCTAATGACAGCTGAATCTGTCTCCAGCTCTGGCCTCTTCCTGCAGCCAGCTCCCTACTCAACATTGCATTCGGGTGTCTGATAATTGATTCTGGAGACTGAGCGTGGTCTAGAGAGAATTTTAATGATCATGACTTCCAAACTCCTTTCTCTTGGGGGCTTCCCCGTCTCAGTCAGGTCCACCTCCAGTCTACGTTTGCTTAAACTAAAAAGCCAGGCTTCTCTTTCTCTCACCACCCTACAGTGAAACCAGCACGTTCTATTGGTACTACCTTCAGATTATGTTTCCGTCACCCTCTGTCATCTCTCCCTGCCTCTGCTCTTGCCCCTTACAACCCACTCTCCATACAGTGATTTTATGAAGAGTAAACGCAGGTCATATCACCTTCTTGCAAAGACCCAACAGTGGCTTTCCATCCCACTTAAAGTAACAGCCAAACTTCTTACCGACACTCAGAGACCCCTTTGTGATCTGAACTCTACCCACCGTGCTGACCTAATCTTACAACACTCTCCCCTCTGTCCACTCCCCTGCAGCCACACTGGTGTTCTTACTGTCTATCCTAAGTGCCAAACTCAAACTTGCCACAGGGCCTTTGCACTTGCCATTCCACTGCCTGGATTTTGTGTCCCTAAGCACCCACTTCCAAGCAGCTACACCTTCACGTCACAGAGGTTCACTTCTTTGCCTTGGCGAGATTAATTATTTTTCTTGTTCATTTATTTACATGTGTCTCCCAAGACAGGAGAGGCCTTGGTTGCCCTGTTAATAGTTACATCCCTAGTGCTTTGAGTAGTGTCAGACAACAGCCCAATAAATATTTATCAACTGACAAAGTACCAGCAGAACGTGCCCACACTTTCCTCCCTACCCTGGAATCTGGTGCAGCAGCCCTTTCTGAAGACTTGGCATTCATAATTCAGAGCCTTAAACCGTATTCTGGAGTAAACCAGGTGGCCTGTGTGGCCCAGGCCAGTCCAGAGCTGTGCTGCCACTGAGAAACAGCCCTGGCGAGACTGAGCGCCTTGTGTCAATGTGCTTTGAAAATTCCCATGTGCAGTTGACCCTGGCTCTGTCTCCCCAAATTCTGCTGACCCAAATCACCGCCGTTTGTCTTCGGCCCTCTCATAGAGATGCCTTGCCCCTTTTAGTGCGTATCTTAGTCCACGTTTTCAGTGGTCCTTCTTCTCCACTCACTTGTAAGATTAACAGCAGGATCTGTTCATTTTCATCCAGCTTTCTGTCCTTTCCAGGAGACTGTCAGCAAGGGTCACCTGATGAATTGGTATCAAAAGATGGAATATTTACACACAGAAATATAACGATTGGGTCCAGCCCTGAGAAGCCTACTTCCCCCCATTTCCTTAGAATGTCCTCTGCTGTGTTGATTGCCCCTTCCCCGGGCAAGTGTCCGTGTCTGAATGATGCTTACTTTGCCCCAGATCTGGTTGTTCCCCTGAGAGCCATGTTCTTGATGGCAGAACATATTCCCAGTAAGAGAGAAACTCTGACCTGCTTCTGTCTTCCTGTGCCATGCATAAGCCACACATCCTCGAACTCCTTCCATAAGCAGGACAAGGCACTAGCTTTAGAGCAGTGGCTTTTCAACTTTGTTGACTATGATCCAAAAAGAAACACATTTTACATTGGTGGCCCAGCACATACATATAGCTAGATATTTTGTATAAACGATCATAACTAAGTTGTACAAAATAAGTTTATCCTCAACACGGGTGCTACATTCCGATTCTTTCTGTTCCACCCCAGTCGGTGTTTTACAAATGCTGGTTGTACCCACGACATTGATTTCCTGATCCCCTGACATCGTGATTTCATGATCCGGCGGCTCTCAACCCTTTACAAAAAATGTGCGTGCCTGGCGGCCCCCTCAGAGGTTCTGGTTTCATCTTCTGTGGGATTCTAATGTGCAGCTGCAGGTCAAAAACCACGGCACTCATGGCTCACGATCCACAGTTTGGAAAACCTTGTTCTACAGGATACAAGGAAGAGTTGATCAGTAAGAGCCGTCAAATGTGGACACAAGAGCCATCCAAGTTCGCAGGGAGGTGGAGGCAGGGAGAAATCACACCCAGTTGGTTAGATCAGAAAGACCTCTGGACGGAGGGAGAAACTGGAATTTGAGCAAGATTTGAAGAGGGAGTTGTCACAGAGAAGGGAGACCTGGACAGGGGACAAAGGCAGATTCATTCTTCTGCTTGCTGAACCTGTGGCCCTAGTAGTAAACTGATTTTAATGCCTGGAACTTCTTTTCATGTACTTGTGGTTACTGTAACTTTTAATAGAAAATCAGTTGTGAGCTAAACATTTCATAATAATAACACACTGGAGTTTGGGCCTTTTTAGGATTTTGCTAATAAGGGGGTCTGCTCAGATGATCTGTGAAAGTAACAAAAATGCTAAGAAGAAAACAAACCCATAAACAAATATTGAACTATAGTTACTGCTAGGCATGCTGAAGTATTCAGGGGAGGGGGAAAGTGAACTGCTGTCTGCAGTTTACTATAGAATGCGTCGGAAATGTAAGATGCAGGTGATAGCCAGAGCAAGAGATGGATAGATACACAGCAATGTATTCATTTTAGCATCTGGGTGCCAGACACAGGTGTCTACTATATGATTTTGGCACATTTCAATCTGTGTGATTGAACTTTTTCATAATACGATGTGGGGTAAAGTACCCAAACTTAATGGTTAGGTGTTCTTTCCCCTCCAAAGTGCACCATGGCAAAGCTGCGAGTTTGGTGCAAGGTCTGTCCTCCACCCCTGCCATCCTCCCCTGCACCTTCCTACTCCACGGGGGAGAGTGATATTGATGATCTGTTGTGTCTCTGAAGACAGGGCTCAGAGGAGTTATTTCTGTTTTTTCAGACAAGGGCATACATTTGAATAGAGGCAGAAACAGGCTCAATTAAGAGCTCTCAAACTACTGCAAAACAGACAGTGGGGGAATCTAACAGGCTCTTGGCCATTCAAGGGGTGTTTGGATGCCCACTGCGTCCCAGGCACTCTTTTTGAGGGTGTGTGTGTGCAGACTAGAAAACCTCAAGATAGGATGTCCACATGTCTTTAGGGAAACCCAAGTAGCTCTTGGAATTTTAAAGAGGGAGGAATTCCCTGGTGTCAGGCTGCCAGGGTTTGAATCGCAGCTCCTGGGACTTACGTGACTTAATCCCTCTCTGTTTGTTTATGGTCTATAAAATGGGCTAGCAGAACAGCCTGGCTGAAAGTACTGTTGCGAGTGAGTTAAACGAGATAATACAAGGAATGTATCCATAATATATAGCACAAAAAAGGTGTTACTCTTTAAGAACACCACTTTTCTGCATTCGATTTTTATCATCTTATATAGGCCACATAACTGAAGTTATTTAATAATTTGGTTTTCATTAGCTTTGAACTTGACATACTCTTGGTTTAGAGGACAGAAAGCCCAGTGGTTTTTTGTTTTTCACTTTTTTTTTTTGGAGGAGTATGGAGGAGGGAGAAGGAATTTCCCATAAGAGAAATATGACCAATGTTTAGTGAAATGACTTTGAGAAAATAATTTAGCCTTAGCTAGTTTGTAGTGGTCTCATCTGAAGGATGAGGCTCTTGGATACATCACTAAGTTCCCTTCCAACGCTAAGAGTATGTGTTTGAAGACTTTTTAAAAAAATTTAGTTTTTTAAATTGATGCGTAACAGATATATGTAGTTTCAGGGTACATGATGTAATTTAATACATTAATATAATTTGTAAAGATCAAATCAGTGTATTTGAGATATCCATCACCTTAAATATTTATCTTAATGCTAGAACCATTCAAATTCTTCTCTTCTAGCTATTTTGAAATGTACTAGAGATTATTGTAAATATAGTCATCCTACTGAGCTACCTAACACTAGGTTTTATTTCTTTATCAAACTGCGTATTCGTACCCATTAATCAACTTCTCTTCATTCTCCCAGGACTTTTTAAAGAAAAGGATACCTCTGTCTCTTATCCTAAGTAATGGAACCAGAAGTGATCTAGTGAAGCACTTATGAAAATTAGGAAATAATCCAAATCCATCTTTATTTTGACTACTTTTTGTTCGACCCCCATCTCTGAGAAGTATCTAAGACATTTTCAGTTGTGAAAAGTAATCAGTGAAGTTACTTTTACTGACATAATTTTATAATATTGTCCTTCATAACCTGGGAGACTTTAGCATTTGATTTTTTAAAAAACAGCACTTCCCCAAAGCGTCAGCACACCCACATTTCCCTTAGGTGACCAAGGTCAGATACAGGCAAGAATTTAGACTTGGAAACTGGCACAGAGTACAGAGGGAAATATATTTCTTTTTCCTTTTTTTAATTCCCATATATATATATATATATATTTTTTTTCTGATTAAAGCTAATGTATATTCACTCTAAAAAAAAAACCACAAAGCTATCATTCAGAAATGCACAGCATACAGGACAAAGATTGAAAAATGAAAGTTAAATTCTAGTTAAACCAGAATATATCTGTCATTGGTATCTTTTTGTGTTTTGTGTTTGTTTATGTTTGTAACCTTGGCAATACCACAACATATGCTAACGGGAGCAGCTTCTGGACAAAGTGAATGCTAGCTGGTGCTGCAAAGCCGCCATTCCCACCTTGCATAAGTGAGGTCGTTTATATTGAAAGCCACAGTGTCGCTGGCATGGATGACTTCACATTGCCTTGGGAGCCTTCCTTTAATGTTTACATTTGTGTCCTTGCGACTGTACCATCCCAGTCTCCATTCACTGTAGTGAACACCTGCAGTCAAGTATGCAAAACTGTTTCCGTGGCAACCCTTCGTCATCCATTGATTTTAAATATTCCAAAATTTTTCTTCAGCTGAAACTTTTTTTTTCCCCAACTGCACATCCCTCCTCTTCCCTGTTTGTACACTGGAAGTTAATCTCCTTGGCTACTTGAGTTAAGGACGTTTTCTCCCTTACCCCCACCCACCTCTTTTGAAAGCTGCTGTGGTGGGTTTTTTTTCTTTTAATGAAATAAATGGCTAACCCTGGGATCTCTGATTACAGCTCTGAGTCAACAAGTGGGAGGTGCCTCCCTTCTGGATTCTAAGAGGGAAAACTTAATGCGAAATAATCTTTAACATCTGAAACTGTGTGCGAAGTATGTGCAACAGCAAAAATCTCACCAAGTTCATTGCCTGCCTGGTGATTAGATGCGTGAGCAGATCGGGGAAAGTACACTTGAAACACAGAGCAGCTCTTTGTAGCGTGAGCGGTGAATCGAATGAGTACTGGAGGACTGAGTTTTGGCAACCTGAGTTTCATGCTGGTGTCAAGAGTTGTGTAAGGAACACGTTCTCGGCTTGTGTCTGGAAACACCTATGAAATGAAATGCAAATCAACGGCAATACATGTTACAGTTGCAAATGTGGACACAAATGAAGAAATGCAAAGGAAAGTTTTACATAGCAACACTCGTCGCATGTGTGGTAATTATTACTATCAAATACGACATTATAATGGCCAGGATGTGGGGTATGGCTCAATAATTATTCCTTGTACCACATTTTACATTTTATAACTATCGTATGCAAGTCTTTTGCATTTCTTACATGTAGGTAATGATTCTGTCACTTAGTATAATCATAATCTTCCTTACAGTGGAAATGTCCAGACATTATTTTTGTTTTCTTCCCTAGATGGTTTTATGAGTATTTCTAAGCATCATCTTCGTGGTTACTGATCTCTTGTTACTCACTGTTGGCAAGCACGAGTTTTGTCCTGTTGCTGTACAGCTTGGAATTACTACCGTCTTGTTCTTAGCCACTTAGTTTTTGGGGCATTCGGGCTATTCCACGTGCAACTGATCATTTTGGGTCTTGATCATTTAGTACTCGAGATTCTTTGCACTCACAAAACCCGACTGCAAGAGGTCACACAGAGCCCATTATCTTCCTCTCCACCCACCTCTTTTTCCTCAATAAAGCTTACTTTCATTTTTTGTTTTTCCCTCCAAAATTCCAAATAGTTTGGCAAAGATGTTTACTGCGGAAGGATCATAAAGGAGTGTTTTTATCAGATGCCACTCCCCTCGCTTGCGGTGACATAAAGAATGGGAGGGAAGCTCCGTAAGGGGAGTGCATGTATGAAGTGTGTTATTTTCTTTCTTTTTTTTTTTTAAGTGCAGGTTTCTTCCTCTCTTGTCCCCCTTTTTCATGTTGGGGAGCTGGGAGCTCGGCACTTCCCTGCAATTGGAGTTGATCCAGCATCATTGATGTGGCCTCATTTCCCACAGCTGATGAGGATTATATCAGCTTGGTTTAACAGTCTCATTTTCTGCTCCCAGTGCACACTTGTTTTAATGCGTTTCGGTTAATGAGGTAGAAGAGAGAATGAGGTGTTACTGTTTACACACAGCCAGCTAGTGCGAAGGGTGCTCCTGAAGCCCACGTGGCCCGGGTGTCCCCGGGGGCAGGTTCCACAGAGCCACGCTACCTTTTTGGAGCAGAATTTTTCCTGGCTAGTAGAGATGACAGTCGTTACCTGTAAGCTTTGCCAAGTAGTCTTATCTATACCATTTCTCTTTTCTAGAAGTGTCTTTCACATTCAGTGATAAAAAGATTATAACTGAGCTTGGAGCTTGGGGTGCATTTGAAGGAATTGATCAGACACCCCCCTCCCCCGCAAAGCTTTTTTCAAACTTTGCATTTCTTTCATCAGCCCCTCACCCTCAGGTGGACCCCTCTCCAAGTAAGGGTCAGTTAATTTGAAGTAACACAGGTAAAACCAGTATCTAAAATCCAAGAGGAGTCATACCTCTGTGTGTGGAATATGACAGTCTGAAACAGGCCATAAAAATCAGTATTTTCTGTTCCATGGGTAAGAACAGTGCTCCTGGTAAGGGAGGTAGAAGAGACTTCCAGGGGTAACTTTATGTGAACAGGGGACTGGTTTGGTTGAGGACTCTGTCCTTGCTCATTTGTGGAGATTGGGAGCCGTGTAATCACGGTGCAGACACCCCTGCCCCATTCTTAGGCTTCCCTGGTCAGCAAGCTGCTGCCTCAGCACAGCCAGGAAAACAAGACTGGGTGGGCCTTTTGCATGTGTTTAAATCCCCAGCTTCTGGGTGTGTGGAAAGAAAAGGGAGTGCCAGGGGTACAACAACAGGGACCTTTCCCTCTTTGGAACCAACCCAAGCCGTTTGGTCAGCTACACACACGCATTGCAGGAGGACATGTTCTTGCACCTCCTACGCCTCTCTCTCCATCTCTCCCTTAAGCCCTTTCCTTTTCCTCTTTCTCTCTCTGTCTCTCACCATGGAGTGCCCTAAATGGTTAAACCCGTTGCCTGGCCCTGGCGCAGTGCCAGCCCCACAGGGCGCTGTGCAGGCTGGAGGCCCCCAGCGCATCCCAGCTTCCCGAAGGCGCAGCGGCCGTGGGTTTCAGCAGGAATTAAACAATTACTAAGTCTTAGTCCTCCCCACCTTCCGTGGATTGACTCTATAAATTGTCAGCCTGTTGACATTTTAATGCGAATTATGTCATGTGGTATCCCCTTTGATTTCGACATGCCTCAGTTTGTAAATACATGAGCCACTCAAAGGCTTGTGGTTAGTGTACACTCTGGAGGCCTCGGGGCTTTTGGGGGGGAGAGCACGCTGGAGAGAGTTCAGTGCTGGGAGTGTGCCTGGTGCGGAAAGCCTTTTGCAGTCACCCGGGGCGGCTCCGGAGGGACGTGGGGCTGCGTGGAGGGCCTGCTGCCAGTGCCATTTTGGCCACCTCCCAGCCCCTCACTGGACGCTAGAAAGGCCACTGTCTTTGGGTTTAAGTCATGGGATATTTTTTTGGGTGCACCGATGGCTGAGTATTTCCCCAGAGCCACTGTGCAGCTCTCTTGCTCCTTTTATAAGGTGTGGGACCACCTCCCCCCATCACCCACACCTGGAAAAGAACTGACTTATTCCAGATTCCAAGGCAAACGCAGGAGGCCAAGGGTGCATTACCTGGAGCGGGTGTTTCCCTCAAAAGAGCTTGGCCGTCCCTGTGGGAGAATGAATGGGGGAGGATTCTTCAGGGGAGCGTCAACAGGGATTGAGAGGTGGAGAAAGAAGAACGATGAGGAGTCAGGATTGTTAAGATACAGGGAGGAAGACGCAGCGTTTGTGTGGGAGAAGAAAAGGAGTGGAGACTTGAAGGTTCTGAATGTTCAGATTCTAAAAGTGAAATTTAAGGGAAAAAATATGGAAATGGATCTTAAGAGGCAGTTTTGTAGTGAGAACAGCTGAGAAGCCCCTAAAGCTTGGACTCTCCTCCAGCCCATTAACACCCTATTTTCTGCCTCCTGATCTCCATGTTGGAAACTTTCCTTTAAGTTTCACAGCCCTGGTGGGGCTGGCTTCTTGGCAGTCCTTTGTGTGTAGGATGTCAGCGCTCAGGAAAGTGAGATCTAGTCATTTTGAGGCTTGCTGTGCTGTGCCAAGAGGAGATTGGCTGGGGTAGACCCCGAAGAAGAGCTAGACCCTAAAAATGGACAAGGAGGAAAAGTTGGTCTCTGCTTTCCATCCGAGGGACAGGAGCAGGTAATCTTCCCTCGTCTGAATACAGCCACTGCGGGGCCTGCTATCTGTGTTGGAATTTGGCTGAGTTACAGAAATGTCATGGGATCTTTAATGCCCATGGGTGGTCGGGACTGAGTAATTCCACTTTCATGTGTGAATAATGCCCATATTAAAACAATTAGAGCTATACCTAATCTGAAAAGGAAGAAGGGACCCAAATTCCTGTTGATCAGAGACACTTCCAGTTCAAATACTTCCGTGAGGGTTCGATAAACTTTTTTGGCGGATTCTACAATTTACTTCATTTTTAAAGAGTTATAATACAAACAAGCATTTGAGCAGTGGCGTTGCTGCAGATACCTCCTTTTGCCTCTTGCGTGGATTTATCTGGCTTTTATTGCTTGGGAGGGGAGGTGAGCAGGAGGGTAGGGTGGGATGAGGGAGTGTGTGTGTGTGAGAGAGAGAGAAACACATATTCCTTAAGAGCACTGTTCAGTTGGTTACTATGGGAAAAAATATATTCCAACATCTAGTCTGAGTTGTGAAACAAAATAATAAGACATTAGAATAATCATGGCTCAAGAACATGAGTCCTTACTAAATTTAAAAAAAAAGTTCCAGTTGATAGATGTGTGTTTCCAAATTAAAACAAATAATGACCTCCAAGGTATAAAACAAGCTCTGTGCCTTTTAAAAAGATCACAAAATGTTATTTGCAACATGTAAACAGGTCTCAGTTACCTACTTCCTCTTTATTGTAGTGACTGTAAGTTAACTCTGGGAAACATGCTTTCAGAGACAAATTTAGGGCCCTTTTCAAGAAACTGGTGTGTGTTACGTAACTTTCTGGAGACAGGGGAGCAGCAGTCCTTGCCTCTTCCCATTTCCTTCGTGTCTTCTGGAGGATGTAAAACCTGCAGTCATTGCCCGCCCACCCCAGTGTCCATCCTGGCCCCCGTGGGCAGTTAGGGAATGAACAGACCAGAAGGTGATACTGGGTTTCCCAGCCTTATAAATGAGCCGGATTCTGGGTGATTGCAGAGTTGGAGTGGGGGTCAGTATATGGGTTTTGCGCCTTCCTTCTTTCTCATTCGTTCTTTCAAAATTAAAGGCAACCCAACGTAACAGAAAGCACAGGAATGGGTCAAGTGGGTACAGGTGTGGGCTGCATTTTATCAAACCTGGGAACGTCATCATCAGGATCACCTGTTCTTGACCAGAGGGCACATATGTGTGGCAGTGCTGCTATGGTTGGGCCTGTAATCTGACTTGGCACATGCCTATAGCCCCTGAAATATTCTGCCATTCTGGGGGCTCTAGCATTCTCTTGCCCTTTATAGAATTAGGGGCCTCAAGATTCTTTTTATTGGACTTTATTTAAAAAAGAATATGTGTAATTGGCTAGGTAGGTGATGAAATAACTGACAGGGTAAAAATGTGCTTGGCTCACCGTGGCCAAGCTGAACATGAGGCTGCGTTGACCATGGGCGAGGACTGCTGAAAAGGAAGAAGCCAGCCAGCACCCAGAGGAAAGGGGAAACGGGCGGCCCAGTAAGCTCTTTCTATAGCACAACAATGACTTTGTGTGCTAACTCCACGTCTGGCTTGTTCCTGCCCACAGGTTATTTGCATAGCACACAAAGCGCAGACTGTACAATGTATACAGGTATCACCGGCGCTGGCAATTGACTATGAATATGAATGGGACCTGTGTGTCCCCGTGGTGAAACCTTCCCAAGCCACGCCTATATCCCTGCCTGGCCAGGGTTCATACTCACCTCACCGGTGGGGCCGCCTAAGACCCATCTGCGTCCTCACTTCTCAGGGCTGTAGATGCATTTACGTAAAGGCCAGGAGGAGACGGGATTAAAATCCCACAGGAAAGAAGGGCCCTGAGGAAGGAAACCCAGGAAGTTGGTTTAATAAGAAGAGAAAAAAGGGGGACATTGGCAGGAGGCGGGGGATGAATGAGAGAGTGAATGAGAAGGGCTTCTGACAATTAACTAATTCTCCTTGCTCTAACCCATGACAGAATTAATCACACATTAACACACTGACAGCAAAATTAATGTCATATGCAAATTAATACTGCAGGCTTGGCGTTCAACAGCCTGTTGGCTTTTTAGGGCTGGTGGCATCGTTCTACCCACCCAGCCCCGACCCACATGCCAGCATGGAAACACCCCACCCTTATTCTGCCTCAGAGTACCTGGGGCCACTTTGTAACCACAGTAGCATCCCATCCCATCCCATCCGCTGGCTCTGAAACAAACTATTCCAAAACCATGACCACGTCCCGCCATTTTGCTTTCACTGTGGAAGCAGAGGCAGGAATAGAAGCCTGGGTTAGGAAATTGGTTGGCTCTAGCACTGTTTTACCACCACCGCGGTTTCACCAGCAGCGAGTGACTGTCCTTGTGAGAAAGCAGGGGCTGTTTTCTTGAGATATCCCAAAAAGCAACTGAAGTGTTGTCCCTGAGACACCATACGAACAGATGGAGCTGGGTTGGGGGGACAAGGAGTGGCGATGGCTCGGCACGGTCATATCTGAAGTCATTCTAGTTTTACTTACACACTACAAAGTGAATTGTTCTGTGTTGCTTCAAAGAAGTTTAACTGATTGAAACCAACACTAAGAGAGAAAATGTGAGCCTCTCCTTGTTGTTCATACGTAAATAAGTAACAAGAAGAAAGAACAATGTGTTTTATAGCGTTTTTACTGCTGCACTTGAGTGCCCGGGGCAAGCATGGGCTAGCCCGTTACAGCCGGTGACTAACCCACTTGCGAATCCGCCGTCTGTGATAGTTATCATTTTGACAGGTAAGGAGGAAGAGCATTGGGAACCAGGCCTGATCCACAGCGTAAAGGTGCGGTCCTGCCTGGGCACCGCAGCCCGGCAGCGGTAGGACAAGGCGGTTCAAAGTAGGATAAAAACAGTTAACTGCTGGTGTTGATCGCCAATGAATATTGGCATTTCCTTAGTGGTGCTGATCTCCTTAGCTTTTTCATTAGCTCCCACTTCATCTGCTACCAAGGAGAGAGGCTTGAGATTGATGAGGTCACGACAGAGATCTGGGCAGCAACGTCGTCGGCTGTGGAATGGTCTTAATTCCTGGGTGCTCGTCCTGGTGCTTTCTGCACGTTGCGTGTTTAAAAACAGGCTTGGGGACTGAGTGTCTAAGTCAGGGCCATAGAAATCGGGACCCTGGGAAATCATTAACCTAAAACTTTGGTTTGATAAATAAAGTGAGAAGTTTGAACGCATCAAGAATAGAAGGTATATATATTCATGTCTTCTATCCTTGTTATAGATAGATGTCAACTATGTAGATGCGTACAGCATATACATAGATATGTATATGCCTATAATATACACACACATACAAGGGTGTATATTTGCCATAATTTTTATGTATGAGATAATGCCTTAGATACTATGCATTTTTTTAGTCCTTCTAGCAGCTTTACCATATATGAATTTAGCGTCCTGTCTAAGGAACCTGATATGGATAGTGTGGGACGCAGGATGGGGGATTCTGCTTCTGTCTCCAGCTCTGACAGGTGTCAGCCCCAGGTCTGGACAGGTGCCTTGACATCATCTGTAAAACGAAGGTGTGTGCCTCCCAAAGTTGTCAGGATTGGATATCCTGGTGGATGGGAAGGAGTTTAAAAACCACATAGCACATAGCAATCTGAAGCAAATGTCTTAACCATTAATATTTGATCACATTAGACAACTTAATAACAAGAAAGCCAGGTGCTGGGAGAGCACATGGAGTGTTAGTTTGTGAGCTCCAAGAGGCCGTAGGCGTGTCTGGCCACACCCAGGCTTATCTGTCACTCACTTTTACTCCATTCCCTGGGTGGAGGGTGGCAGGCAGGTGGATCCCCTCCTGTGACTCCGAGGCCAGCCTTGTTGATGGGCCTTTCCTGTCTGAGCCGTGGGTAAGGACGAGTCCTCATCCCAGTTGCCACACCTTCCGCTTGGCATTCAGTAGCGTAGTGGGTTGAGTAGGATGAATGAGATGAACTTAGGTTGATCTTGAAGGACGAAGTGACAGTGGCCAAAGGGAAAGTCATTTGCAGGGACAGGTGGGCCTCACAGCCCTAATGGGGTAGTTGGGAGAGGATGGGGAGCCAGAGCCCGTTTAGCAGAGGTTTATACCAGACCGGCACAGGCAGGTCACGGTAACTACAGAGAGAAGGATTTGCGGGCAGAGAGAACAGTCAGGGACGAGTGCTTTGGGTGTCACTGCCTGTGACGACAGTTCTCAGAGACACAATCAGGAGTGCACTTCCTGGTTACAGAGCCCCTGAAATGTGGAAATGTTGTCTGCTGTTTGTTTCACTCAGCGGCAGGGTGTGGATTTTGAGGTGTGGCTGCAAATGTTGCAGGGCTGAGGAGAAGGAAGCGAGACCACCTCCGTGACTGGTGCCCCCAAAGGCCTTTCTGTGGAACTTGATTTTGGAGCTGGCTGGCACGGGCGCCCTGGTGTTTCCATGCCTGGCTGAGAGGCAGACCTGCTTTCGTTTTGCATCCATGCGTGTGGCCATTTTCATTTTCCCCGGACGGCCTTGCCTGGGATGCTGCCTGCTGCCTGCGAGGGTTGCTAGGAAACCGGCAGAGGCCTCGCTCCTCCTTGCTCAGGACAAGGCCCCGGCCAGCTTCACAGGGCCTGAACCCAGCGTGCGTCATGCTGAGAACCGAGCCACATGCACCACCCAGCCTTTGCCCCCTGCCTGTCCTTGCCCTCAAGACCCCGTGACCCCCTGCTGCACACGCTGTGGCCGTTTGCTGCATAGAAGCGTTTGTGGGAAGCCAGGCCATGTCAGCTGTCTCTGTCATGCCTCTTGTGTTACCATCAACATGCCTTCATCAGAGAATGAGGGTAGCCCAAAATCCAAATGAAGATGAGATTCCCTCTGGCTTTCTCCCAGGCTCACTCTTGGGCCACACCTGAGAAGACCAAGTCCCCGTTCAGTTCTCTGTCCCTCTGCATTTAGCTGTGCAATCTCCGAGTGCAGCCCCATGTATCTCCTGCTTCCTGAGCAATCAGTGCCTTGTGTCTTTTGAAGAAGAGGAAAGCTGGGTGCAGTTTCGGTGATGCAGTCACATTTCCATGAAGAACTTGTCCGAGTTCCTAGAAGCTGCATCTCCTAGAAGCTTCATTGCTAACGTCACCCCATCACATGCAGCTCTCTAAGCATGAGGCAGGGCAGGTGGGAGAGGGAGAGAGGAGGGTCTGTAATTCAGAGGTGAACCTCCGTAGTTAAGAGTGAGAAAATGCCCGGATGTTCTGCAAGGACATTTTTTGGTTGGATTTACTTTGAAACCTAAGAAAGTTGTCATCTTCTACTTGAGGAACCTGCTCTGCAGGTTGCACACAGACAGGTGGTTTTTCCTCTTAAATGTTTATTTTAAGTTGATTATATTCCTAATCATAAGGGACTCCAGGGGCTCCTGTACCCTGTTGGTGACTGTGTAGGTTTAATTTTTCTGCTCATGGCTATCAAATCATCAAGTGGGCTTGTTCTCTGATGAGGCCCTGTGACTTCCGACGTGTGTGAGATACTCTTCCTCACAGTGTGTACTTTTTAGTTAGAAAGACAGCCTCAGCATAGTATTAAAATGTTACATATATAGATTATTCCATTTATGTAAAACTTCTACATAGTATATATTATACATTAAAGATGCCAAGATGGATAATGGTCAAAAATGTTCATATTTGTGATTTATGTGTTTTTATTCCTTCATTTATTGCTTTTTAAAAAAAAAAAAAAACAACAGATACCATTTCTTAAAAACTATTAAAGATATCACCTGGCCCAAAGATTCCCAAAACTGGATGTGTATCAGAATTAGTGGGTGAAACTTTTAAGGTACAAATTCTGGGGTTCTCCCTGAGAGATTGATGCTGTGAGCCTGGAATGGGAAAATACATAGAATCCGTGTTTTACACAACCTCCTGATGCACCTGCCCCTTGAAAGGCATTTAGGAAATACTGAACCCAATGAAGGAATATCTCACAGAAATTCCTCCTCACAGTGGTCATCAGGTTTCTCTGAAAGTTTCCACTTCTTTACACAAACTAGTCCAGGAGCACCTTTAATCATTAGAAAGTCCTCCCTTTATGTTGAGATATTTATTGTCTGCTTGCTTAGATGCCATGGTAGGGATGGTTTTGTCCTGTTCCTCTTCTGTAAGAGACATCTTCTTCATGATGTGATTATTTTGTGGTGTTTAAATGAAACTGTATTTTTTCACTGACTTTTAAAAACTTTGCAGTGTGTTATTTTTTTTGGATGTCAGTAAATATTTTTCTCCAACATAATTTTTAATAGCTGCGTAGTGCACCATTGTATGAAGGTGCCATAAATTACTTGGCTCCCTGTCCCTCCCCTTTTTGTCCTTTGTCCCTGTGTACGTGCCTCTCCATTCTGCCGAATGCACATCTCTGCCATTTGTAACTCTTTTTCACGTGCAGTGGTTTCCAAACCCCTTACCTTCCCTGTCCCCTGCCTATGACATGTTCGCTTGTTGACGTGTCCCCTGGGTGATGGTGCTCCTACGGAACATGGTCCTCTGGGTGAGGCCCTGCTGGTCCTGATCACAGGGCCTGGATCCCCTTCCTTACATAGACACCAAGGCACTAACTTTCTAGTTTTTTATTAAGCAGCCATATCAAATCCTTGGCTCCTATGGCATTTGTAGTCCCCTGAAACGATCAGGGTTTTGTTATTGCTTTTGTGTTCATGGAAGTGACAATTAAACCAGGCCTCCCTGGGCCCTAAACCTGAGAAGAGGACTTGACATTTATTGCTGTTTTCTTTCATCCCGCTTATTACATTGATTCACTGGGTTAGCTGGCTGCCCTCCCAAATTTATAGTATCTGGAATTGTGACAGTAAAGTGATCTTCTATTTATATATATATAAAATTTATTTATTTTTATTTCTTATTTTTGAGTTCAAAAGTGCTTCATGTTTATTATAAAAAGTCTTGGAAATGCAGAGAAACACAAAAGGAAATGCCTAATCTCACCGCCCAAAGATGGTTTTAACATTCAACATTTTTGGTATATGGCATTTTAGCCTTTTCTATACAGATATGATATTAGTATTTTGTAGAATTGAAATGATACTGTGTATTTTGTAACTGGCTTTTTTAAGCCTTTACCATGTACGACCTTTTTTTGGATGTCACTAAACATTTCTACAGTGTGATTTTTGACGAATGCATAGTGCACCACTGTATAATGGCACCGTGGTTTATTTAGTTTCCCCTCCACCTTGGCAGTCAGCTTGTTTCCAGTTTTTCACTATTATAAACAAAACTTTAATAAATACGTGATATAAACGAACGCGCTGAAAGAGCTCGTTCTGTGTCAAAGATGTTAAACACGTATGGGCTCTATGTCATGGCCCTTCCCCTAGTCAAGCATTCTCTTTTGCTGTTTATGATATATTTTGAGATGCCAAAGTTTAAAATTTTTATAAGGGGAAGGTGAAACCTTTGCATTTTTGTTTCCTTCCCCTTTGTTAAGCTTAGAAATGCCTTTCCCCTGGCAAGAGCATCCTCACTATCTTCCCTTTTAGTGCTTTCATGGTTTCGTGTTTTGACACTTAGCTCTGTAATCCATCTGGAGTTTATTTTGGTGTATGCTGGGAGGCAAGGATCCCTCTGTGTTTACTTTGCCTCCATTAATTATCCGTCCCAGCCCTGTTTATGACGCAATCCACCCTTCTTTTCCTGCATTGCCTAGAAATGCCTCCATATCACACAGTAAACTGTCATTTGGGTCTGTCTCTAGACTTTCTCTTGTTTCATTAATTTGCCTTGACTTGGGCCTGTACAGAACTGCCTTAATTATTTTAGTTTCATACTGCCTGGTATTACACTTACAATAATTCTCATCAGTCATCTTTCAAAAATGATTATTTCACGTGTTTATTCCTCTGTATGATTTTTAGACTAACTTTGTTGGGTTCATGGGCATGATTTCTGTCTCTATTCGGATCTTGTTAGAAACATTGGATAAGAGAGGTCCAACTAGATAATTATATTTTACTGTAGGCGTTTTCTTCCACGTGGACTTTGATTCATGATCAGCATTCTTCGGGCCAGAATTCCTAAGTACAAAGACACCTCGCCATCGTATAATCAGAGCTCTGTGTTTTTGGATTGTTCACAGAGATATCATGAGAGACAAAAGTGAAATGTCATTAATCTTTAATAGTCCCCTGATCTGCCAGTTCAGTATTAGTAATATTAGTAACAGTGGTAGTCACCTTATTTGGGGGGGAAAAAGCAGGAGGTGAACGAGTTATGGGAAAAAAAATGAAGTTGATCTCTTGTTCTGTACTTGGTGAACTTTTAATTAGTTCAGCGATTCACTGCTCTCTTTTCAAAGTCGTTACAAACATCTGCTTAATGATTTTAGATTTTTGCCACATACAGTATTCCAGTTCATCATTTCAAGCTTCCGATGCCATTAAAAAATCAGAAAATGTGCCTCTCTTCAATGCTATTTTGTTTTTTCTGGCTGAGGCAATACATGGAAATATGCGGAAAAGAATACCCTGAAATGTTAAACAGTTACCTCTGTTAATTCTTAGAACAGGCCTTAAAACTGTGCCCAGCACATGGTAAGCACTCAAACATTAACCTATTAATAACATTCCTGTGCATTTTATAAAATAATTATATATCCTTTTAAAATTCACACTGAGATTCCATCTTCAGAGAATGTTTGTCTCTTGAGTTCTAGGTGGGTGGACGCCTTTGAGCAGAGGCCCGCAGTACTGGTCTGGGACACGTACGCTGAAATGAGAGCCTTCTCTTTCTTGTGTTCTGTGATTCTAGGTGCTCACGGAAAATCTGCTCTCTGCCCACTCGTGGGACGGGATCGGTGTGGTGTCAGAGAGTTTTTATGATGTGGTTCTTTATTAGTGTCATTTTAAAGGCAAATTTTGGAGTGGAAACAGTGGGAGAACAAAGCAAGGCAGTGTTAAATGGAGGAGAAAATAAATGCCAAATATTTGGAGAAGACAGTGGGGGGCGAGCATCCAGGAAGGGACATTTGTTCCTTCCTGCTCAGTCCTTCCTCATCTTTTCTCTGTGGTGGAGGATACTGGTTAAGATCAGTGTTAGGATTTTGAATAACAGGCTACTTGGGCAAATGCGGCTGTTCTCGCCCAAACATTCCTCTGTTGTTTTTCTAGGAGCAGCTCATTTCCTTGGTTTTTTTTTTTTTGATTTTTTTTGACGTCAGAGCATCAGATATTTAACAGCTGGGATTAAACAAGTCCATATCTGGGTATTTACAGGTTGTGGATCTGGGGCATCATGGGCCAGGTTTCTCCCTGCTGTCTGGTCATTGGTCGCTTTTTTCTGATGTCTGTTTTATTCCTGCACCTGCCACAGAGAACCCTCAGAATAAGTAGGAAAGTAAATATCACTGGTGGAGACGATTCTAGATTTGTGTGTGTGACAGAGGGGAATGAGATACCAGTAAGCACTGTGGGCCGTGAACTGTGAGTAGCTTCTGTACCTGCTCATGAGGGAGTTCGTCTGTCCGGCTCAGGGGTCCTGTGTTCCTTGCCACATTATAGAGCTGAGGGAGGACTGTCCTCCATTGAAAAAATCCCAGAGCATCTTGGTTCTCTTGGGTCTCCTTAGCTTTGTCACTTAGAATGCCACTTTTTTGCAAATGCCACAGTGCTGCCCTATTTTGACTGCCGTGAAATTGTGGAGTTGTATATCGAGAAGCAGGAAAACAGAGAGGTCTCTAGACAGCAAAGTCTCTAGAGCCGGGTGTCCTTTGTTCAAATCTTACCTCTGTCCCTTCATAGCTGCGTTAATGTGAGCAAGCGATTTAACCTCTTGGTGCCATGTTTCCTCAGCTGTGATTTGGAGTGGATTGTTGTAATGTTGTCCCATCTCCTGCCATCAGATTGTTGTGAGGATTAAATGAGTTAATATATTCATATAAGAGAGCTCTGTGGCTGTAGATATTTCTTCATTTCCATTGTTGAGAACCCAAGTATTCAAAACAGAGACAACAAACTATGACTTTCTGGATAAATGTTTCTGTTAATATTACATACATCTGTTTGCATAAAGAGATTACCACCTCTTTTATAAAATATTTTTTATTTAACAACCTAATAACCAGAAGACAGAGTTTCATTTACCACCCCCCCACCCCTCCCCCACTCCACTTTCAGTGTGAGCTAGACATAGTGACTCACTTTCTAATGAATGAAGTACAGAAAGGGAAAGACAGTACCTTGCCAGTGGAGAAACCTTGCAGAGGGTGCCTTAACTAAGGGGTCAAGGTCAACATCCCCAGTACTAAGTCATGTCACTATCAGGTGGCCACTCATGTCATCAGAAGGGTACTTTCCCTCATTGGTATTCTCTCCAAAAATCCACCACCTCAGTTTCATTATGAGAACACATCAGACAAACCCACACTGAGGGGTGCTCTGCAAACACCCAACCAGCTGTCTTCAGAAGTATCCAGGTCTTTCGGGAAAAGGAAAGACGGAGAATGGTTGCAGATTGGAGGGGACAAAGGAGAGGGACACCTCAGTGCTATGTGGGGTCCTGGTTTGGATCCTGGGCCAGAAGGATCCACCTGTGTGGGAGACAGGTGACAGCTGAGTAACATCTATAGTCTGCTGAAGCCTGTAGTCTTGTACCAGTGCTAATTGCTTAGCTGTGACGATGTCCCCGACACTGAGATGTCAGCATTGAGGAAGCTAGGTAAGGGCATTTGGGGTCTCTGTGCTGTCCTCACAACTCTTCTAAATCTAAAATTATTTCAAACTAAAAAGTTAAAAAAGAAAAACAACAAACCATAATGCATGCTTGTTTTAAAAACGCATAATCAGTTAGAAAAACAGGAAGTAAAAAGTGGAAGCCCCTTCCCTCTTGCCATTGTCTCCACACTCCTCCCAAGGACAGCAACTAAGTGTTGATGTTCCTCCCAGACTACTAAGTACCGTAAACATTTTTAGTAAACGTACTTAAAACGCCTTTTTTTTTTTAACTCCTGTTTTGATTACACACCTTAGAACTTTCAAACCTCTTGGCTTTAGTACAATTTTCCAAATAAATTTCTTTTTGGACATATTTTGGCTCTTCCAAGAGACTTACTTTAAGTGGTGTTTGTTTAGCCAGGGCTTAATTTTATTTTCCACTCGTACCTCTAACCCATCCAGGTCCCGTTTATATTGCCACTGCCCTTGCCAGTCTTTCTACAGCCTCCCAAATTAACATCATCTGAGAATTTAATTAACTTGCTGTTTACTAACCCTCTCCTTTCAAGATAATTAATGAGGATGTTAAGTGACACTGGGCCTGACATTGCTCCCAGCGGCACCTGAGCAGGCACCTACTGGCGCGGAGCCTGGCAGGGTCGAGATCTTCCCTTTCTCTGCCCTTCAGGCAGCGTCTGGGCCGCACGGCCACCCTAGGCGCAGGCAGCCATGGCAAATGTTTGCTGAAATCAGGTTTTCCTGCCTCGCTTTTTATCCACTCGTTTTCTGCTTTGTTAATTAAAAAGCCTCATCTTACTTAGAATGGAATGCTTATTTTTTATGTTATTCCCTAGACAGAATCTACATTACTGGGCTTGAAATTAAACTAACTGAGAGAGTCCTTTTGTTTCTAGAGTGGCAGCGTAGCGTCTCCTGTATTCCCGTGCCCATCTGCCCCCAGCTTTTTACTTAATTCAGGTAACTGGACGTTATCGTTGATCTAGAATTCAGTGCTGTCCACTAGAACTTTCTGTGGTGATAGAAACATTCTGTGCTTGTCAACATGGTAGCCATTAGTCACACGTGGCTATGGAGCACTTGAAATGTGGCTAGTATGACCAGGGCGGGGGCTGAACTTTTAATTTTATTTAATGTCATTTAAATAGTCATATGTGGCTAATGGCTGCTATATTGGCCAACTGCTGTTCGTGATCCTTTGTCTGCCTGGGGTGGCCGTGGCGGGTCTCAAGCCCCTTAGCAGTTTCCATACCTTCCCCAGCACTTTCTTCTGTGACAGAGAAGGTGAACTGCTTTCACCATTGCGTTCAGCAAGCTGTAATTAGGAAGGTAAGTTTTCTGAAGGAAAAAGATGTTACTTTCTAAATCCAAATGTAAATGACTTGGATTATCCGTGTCACTGAGCGCTTCATTCATGCAGATAATTGAGAATTGACAGTGTCCTTTTCCCTCAATTACTTCCTGATAGTTCCATGTGTTACAACGGGGGAAACATGGAGCTGTTTTTAAATAGCTATGTTAATGTCCTCATTAATTTTACCTTTTTCTACCAATTAACAAATACTCACTCCTGTGGCAGAATGAAGTCGGCTTCCCTTAGGAAGCCACGTACATTGTTAACTCCCTTACCCCCCGAGCCTGGCGAAGCTTAGCTTTTCACCTTCTGTTTCGCAGGGTGTCACTGAAGCAGAAGCACGATGCTTTTCAGGGGGACCTTTGTGCTGGGTTGTTGCCAGGGTGGCATGCACCCGGGGTTGACTTCCATGACCCCCACCTACAAGCCACGTTCTCTTTTCCATACGGTGCAATCCGGGCGTTGCAAACCCACATGTGTACGGGGCCACACGGGTACCCAAATGCGTGACTGGTCCTGGGCAGGAGGCCGCCTGCCCCGTCTTGTCTAGATAATTGTTGACATGAGGGAATGTGGAGCCAGTACAGCCAGATAGTCCTTTTTTTATTTTTAAAGAGGCAGGAAATTGTAATTGCATGGGAAATTGGCAGATTTTTAAATGTTCATCATTAATTAAGAATTTTTAAAAACTCCCCCGGGTTATACAACTGGAACATACGGGCTTCCCAGCCACTGCTAATTTGCTGTCTCTGGATTGACTCTCTCCTCTGTCCATTAAACATCGAAGAAAATCTCACCGCCCCCACCCCCAACTCCACCCCCACCCACTGCATGATGTCACACGGTGGTTGTGAGAATCACTTGAACTATGTAACAGCCAAACCCTTTGAAATCTATACGGGACCGTATACGTATGTGCAGGATGGTGTTATTGAGAAAACACTTGACTATTTTATTTTTCTAAATCCAGACTTCCTGCCACTCATTCTTGGATGTCAAGATCATTCCTAGCATTCTGCCTTTAAGAGAGACTTAGGAAGCAAGAGCATGGTGTGTAGGAAGATGCGCAGGGATGATAGTGACCTGATTTGTCACCTTCTCATTTCTTTTGCTTCCTGACTATTTACAATGGGATTGTTTTCAGCTACTAGAAGGCATAGAATAGAAGGCTACGTTTTTGTTGTTAGTAATTTCACCATTAGGTTAGTTAACAGTGGAATCAATTGTGGGTATTGTTAACCTCTGAATAAATGTATTACCTTAACCCTTATTCACATGGCATTACTTATCCCGGTTATAGAACGAGATGCAGAACTTGAGAACCAGTACCATGTAACCAAGCACACTTAGACGAAAGTTCTTACGTTTGAAAGCATGAAAACAAGAGGCGAAGTTTAATTGTTCTGAAGTCATTTCAGAATTCACAGTTAAATGGTTCTTGAATAGGTGTTGACCTTCAGTTCGGAACAGCTTATTTTTATATGAAGTTTGCAAGCCTGGCTCATACTCAGTTTTGAAAGTTGTAAGAAACGTTCTTTGCTTAATAAAGTGTGTGTATGCGAGAGAGAGAGAGAGAGAGAGAGAGAGAGAGAGAGAGAGAGAGAGAGAGAATGAGATCATGTGTTTTCTCCCCTCTTCATTGAGAGCAGACACGTGATACTCTGAATGATTATAAATAAAGTTTTATTGGAACACAGCCACACCTCTTCGTTTCCATATCCATTACTGCTTTTGTGCTGTGATGGCAGCGTTGAGTAGTTGTGACAGAGATGGCATGGCCCTCAAAGCCTGTGATACTTACTCTCTGAATATTTATGGAAATAGTTTATTCACCCCTGGTCTAAATGATAGAAATGTGTCTCCTAAGAGGCTGTATTCTTAGGAATTCTGGGGAAAATTGTGGGCTAAGAAGACATTATTCTCCCCAAACCATTCTTAAAAATACAATTGTCATCAGCTCGGTTGGCTCTGGCTTATATCTGTGATCTTAAGAATTTGCTTATTAGATGTTGAATGCGATGACCCTGGTTTCATGGTAACTAAACCTGCATCAGCTTCTCGCTAATGTAGTGCTAGTCATTTTATTCAGTAGACCAAGTAGCTTTCAACGATTCTATGGGAAGGACACTGCTCATTAGTGGATGTGTTCAGCCTTCAGTTTAGCTAAAATCTGAATGCTTTCTCAACCTGAAACAGTGGGTATTATTCTAAATGTTAAGTAATATAGCTCTCTGCAATGACAAAGTGCTTCCCAGTCATTATTAGCTGTGCTTCATCATCATTCCTCATGATAATGCCATGAAGTAGGTTCTTAGTGTTGCCATCCAGATTTCAGCACTGAAGCGGGGATGGAAGGGTAACTTGCTGAAGGTCACATAATAACAAAGCCCGATGGCAATTTGTGTCATCTCATGAGTCATGTTGGCGCTGAGGAATGCAGCTGGCACCAGCAGGACTTACACCCAGAGGCAAGCTAGTCCTCTTAACAGGTTCTTCCCCGGAAAAATGCGATGATTTCATTAGTGAGGTAAGTGAACGGGCAATCAAGTAATTAATTTGTCTTTGTGCAGTCAGTCCTAGTACCCCAATGAAATCAGGTGGTGGGGGAGGCTTTCTGAGTCTTGAAGTTCCCTTTTCAACCCATTCTCATCAACTGAACAACTATTTTCTTTTCTTTTAATTTTGCTTTGCCATTTGTGAAGTGCATTGATAGTGATCTCCTCATTAAGCTTCCCAGCCCCCGCATCGAGTGGTGGTGGTCCTCCTTCTCCAGCTCAGGAGACAGCTTAGTGTCAGAGTCCCCTCTCCTCTGCGTGGCTCCTTGGTCCCTTTCCCGTGTTCTTGCTGCAGGATGACCTGGGTCCTGTGTGTCAAGCGCTGGGTAGGGCACACTGTCCCTGCCTTTAGGAACCTTCCAGTCTCATTGGGGAGTATGCCACATACATAAAGACACTAGCCAGTATGCAGGCGGCAGTGCCAAAAGACATGCCGAGAGCCCAGCACCTGGCATTTGGAGGAGAAGGGATCCCTGCATGGATTGGGAGGTGGGACCGTTAGAATGAAAGGCAGAATTTGGAGGTGCTGGATGGAGAGTGAGCATAGGAGGGCAAGGTGTGCACCAGCGCACTTGCGTGTGTGCACACACTCCCCTCCATACACCCAAATAAAGGTAGAGCTGGCTAGAGACAAGGGTGGTGCAGGGGACAAGTGGCTGATGAGACCCTACAGCAGAGGACTTTTCTTACGTGCAGAGAATGATGACGATGATTTTTAGAGAAGACGAACGAACTCTATCATTTTTGTGAGATTAAAGTGCAAGGAAATGAGAAGCAGGGATGTGGATAGACAAACGGGAAATGAGTGAACCAAAGCTGGAAGAAAGACCACTCTGAAAATACAGGTGCTGCCGGAATCTGGGACTGACATTGCTTCCTCTGGCCTTATGTCATTTTACAGTAATCTGGAAAGGTCATTGAAAGATTAGTTTTAAGACTTAAGCCTTTAAAATACCTATTAATGAAAAGCATCCACAGACCCTGTCTATACTCGCATAGGTGGCTGTTGGACTTGAGATCCAAAAAGGCATCACCTGCCGATTTGTGTGATGGTGAGTGATTGGCTGTATCTTCACACTGTAGCCCACAAAGAAGCACAGCGAGGTTTGTGTCCCATGTCACCACGTGACTGTCACATAGGTGCTACAGCCATGTATAACATGTGCCCCAGCACCCTAATGCTTCACAGCTGTCAGCATCGGAGCAGGCCTCTCTCTCATCCTTCCTTCCTCTGACCTCCTCTGCTTCTCCCCAGTCCCCATCATTTTGCTCAAATAAATTTTTCACAGGTGCCCATTTTTAGGTGCAATTTTCTGAAATGTGAATTTACTGAAGAAGATCCCTCATGGTTCTCCAGCAGGTTTTGCAAATCATCATCTGTCCAAATGTCACTGATGGTGTGTCACAACCTGCCCCGGCAGATCTTCTCCCTTGACTTCTTGTCTCCTCACTGTTGAGTGGGTCTGCTAGAACAGGAACTTCTTCACTACAAGGAGAAGATGTTTTGGTCAGTGTGGGCTGCCCGATGAAACACTTCCCTATATTTCACCACTTAAAATAAGTTTTAAAAAATTTCACTAAACTGGCCTCATAGCTTCATTCCATGGGAGCTTGAGAGCTTAACCAAGAGTTGGCATCTTTGGACCAGGTTGCTTGGACGTTCCTGGGGAGGGATCTGTTGTCAAGGGGGCTGGCCAGCCAGTCAGAAGGCTGGGGAACCCGGAGTTTGGGCGTAAGCTGGGAAGGGAAAGAGCCACAGCTAAACATTCAACTTCCGAGCCCATGGGGAGAATGGTCCCTTCCCCATAGGTTCTAGAATTTGCAAATAGATGAAAGGTGAGTGACTTAGCCAGACGGGCATTTTCTAGGGAATAAATCGTAAGAATTGGGGACCCAAGGCCAGGTGTGGTGGCCTATACCTGTAATCCCAGCACTTTGGGAGGCCAAGACGGGAGGGTCACTTGTGGCCAGAAGTTCAAGACGAGCCTGATCGAGAGCGAGACCCTATCTCTACAAAAAATAGAATAATTATCTGGGTGTGGGGGTGTGCACCTGTTATCTTTGTACTTGGGACGCTAAGACAGGAGGATCTCTTGAGCTGAGGAATTTGAGACTGCACAGAGCTATGATGATGCTACTGCCTGGGCAACAGAGCAAGACCCTGTCTCAAAAAAAAAAAAAAAATTGGGGATTCAGACAGCAGCAGTTCTCGGCAATAGTTAGTCAGATAGGAGGACTGGAAATTCGGGAAGAAAATAAAATTGTAGATGTGTATGTAAAAATAAGAAGATGATGATGTCCTCATTCTGACTCATCAAAGCTGGAAACGTCACACTGTGCATCCTTATGTTCCAGGAAAACCCATTTGGCCACCTTCTTTCATGTGTCTGAGCACCGTCATACCACTCTCTTGGCTTTGGTACACCTTTCAGGTTTAGAACTAAAATATGTACTCAATTATTTTTATCCATAAAGGTGTATGTGGTGGACACTGGCAACCGCACAGAGTTTTGACAGCTTAAGTTACTTCTCCTGAGAGATATCTGTGGAGCCTGCTCCCTCTCCCTGTCTTCAGTGATTTTCTCAGTGTTCTAGATGTTTCTCAGTATTTCCAAGTATTATAACTATTTGCCAGTCTAATAGTAAAAGAACTGGTGATATTAAACCTGTGTTGATAACGTGGGTATGTAGGGGAAATGGAGGGATAGAGTGAAGATGACCAACTAAGTTGTCCTCTTACTGAGGGACATTTTGGCTGATTTGGAGCAGGGGAGGGGAAGCCCTTTTGTGATCCACCCACTAAAAGAATTAAGTCACTAAGTGTAGCCATTTATAGTAATTATCTCCTGTCATTAAATCTTATTTAAACAAGCAGTAAATATTAGCAAATGTATTCATTCTCTTTAGTCCCCTACCTCCCATCTCAGTCATCAAGGAGTGGACAGCCCCATACAGAAGTCAAGAGCAGCACAAAAGAACAATTCGTGATGGGTGCTGGTAGGGACCACCTAGTGCGTTTCAGCATGGGTAGGAGTCGTTTGGGAGGGTTTCCCAGGAGGAAAGGCACTGAGACCAGAAAGATCAGAGTCGGTGGGTAAGGTGGGAACTGCCACGAGTCTCGGCTCCTGTGGAGTGTGCAGTGCAGTGGGGCTTGGAGTCAGAGGTGAGGGAACTGAGTGTGGACTAGGTTCTGTAGGTCTTCAATGGCAAGCTACAGAGTGGTGATGGAACATTGGAGGACTTGCCTCTTTTATTCTGAGTTTTAGCCAATGAACTTTTAAGTACCTGCTGTGGATCAGGAGCTGGGATGAGATCTGGAGAATTGAGGATAGGAAGACATGACCTGGTCCTAGCCTGTGACATGCTGTTCGAGGTGTGGCAGGGGAGCGAGGGTGGTTTGCAACACGGTGTGATAAGTGCCAGACGGAAGCTGCTTCCAGCAGGCCACAGGGCCCGGAGGAGGGCGGGGCTGAGCCTGGACGTGGGAAGGCTTTGGAGAAGGAGCGGCAGGTGTGCTGGGCCTTTGCATAGTGGAGGGATCTGGTCTTCCTGGCTGTGTATTTGTTTTCTTTCGGTCTGTTGATCACCACCCCCACATCGGCCTTTAAAAAGACTCAGTTTGGCCGAGCGCGGTGGCTCACGCCTGTAATCCTAGCACTCTGGGAGGCTGAGACAGGCAGATTATTTGAGCTCAGGAGTTCAAGACCAGCCTGAGCAAGAGCGAGACCCCGTCTCTACTAAAAATAGAAAGAAATTAATTGGACAGCTAAAAATATATAGAAAAAATTAGCCGGGCATGGTGGCGCATGCCTGTAGTCCCAGCTACTTGGGAGGCTGAGGCAG